>JAGQAX010000011.1:43544721-43579721 GCA_019142605.1 Cephalopholis sonnerati
AAGTTTTATTGCAATGTTTCTGCAGCTAATATTTGTACTGTACACACTGTACTAATATTAGCTATTAGCTTAGTATTTTTACAGACAATGTCACTCATAAAACTTCCAAAATGAAGCCTGTAAAACTGTTTTATTAGCAGTAAGCTAGCTAATGCTAGCACAGATGTAATACAGCTGATTCTGCTGCAGCTCATAATGATGTTATATTAATTCATGAGAGCTAATAATACTAGAGCTTCTATTTCTGTTTCTAATACTACTACAGTAAGGATCGCTAGAACAAATAACACCCCAGCTAATGCTGCTAAAATTTGTACAACTCGAACCACAGAAATATATACGTCAAAAGCGCTGCCGTGTTGGAGAGGACCAGACGCACCTGTAAACAAATGACAGTAAACAGGAGCTGCAGTTCGTCTGGATGAAAAGCACTGAAACATTTATATTTCTCAACCAACTGCAAATGAGTCATTTTATATCCCTGGGTTTATGATTCATATGGAGTAGGAAAAAAGTGTCTCCAGTAAATTATAATCTTAAATCATAATCTGAGAGTCCAGCAGTCATCATAGACTAAATATAAAGATTATAATTAACTGGAGACTTTTTTTCTACTGCACACAGATCACAAACCCAGGGATGTCAAAATGACTCATTTCAATCAGTTAACATAAACATTACAGTGCTTTTTTACAGAAAATCCTCAGCTCCTGTTTACGGTCTTTAATTTACAGGTGAGTCTCGCCCTCTCCAGCATGGCGGCGCCAGTGAGGCCTCTATGTTTCTGTACGTATGAGTAGCAGTAGATCTAAACTGCAGGTCTACAGCCCCTGAAGGTAACACTGAGCGCACAGTGTCAGAGCACAGCGTGGATCTCTGCAGCTGATCGTACCAGTCGTTTTACAAGAGAATCAAAGCCTGTAGAAAGAGGATAAACTCTGGTGCCGACTTAGAGGAAAAGGTGGATGGAAAATACACACACACACACACACACACACACACACACAGAGTAGAGCGGTGTTGTCATGGCGGCTGCAGGTCTCCATGGTAACCGACAAAAAGCAGCCAGAGAAACAACATAATGGATTTAGAGCTGATGGGAACCTGATCTACCTGCAGGTCTCTGTGTGTCTCATCTTAGATAAACAGTGGGGTGTTAATGGAAGACAGAATATAACTGTGTGTGTGTGTGTGTGTGTGTGTGTGTGTGTGTGTGTGTATTCTTTGTGAAATGAACAATACAACTCATCTCAAAACGCTGTTGAAAAGACAGAGAAAGGCTGTGTCCTGAATATGTCAGCTCGACTCGAATGGCACCAGATAATCTGACGCCCCACACACACACACACACACACATGCATAAGCGCGCACACACACACACAAACACACACACGCACACACACAGTCACAGAATCAGTGAAAGTAGAGAGAAGTTTTCTGAAAGATTGAAAATCAATGTGTCTTAATGACTTGTCTGCTCATTTCATTAACTTACAGCACACACACACACACCCACGCACCCACACACACACACACACACACACACCCACACACACACACCAATAGATTAACTAAGAGGTGGCAGCTGTATAATCCGACTTCAGCGAAAAATATATCAACTGTAAAAATCTACTGAACCACACCACAGGACCGAGTCTGCCGCACATACACATGCACGTGCACGCTCACACACGCCACGTCGTACATGTGCACGCTCACACACAAGCACATGCACACTGACACACGAAAAATTAACAGATTTCATTAAGTCACAGCAGCTTCAGCTCAATATTCCTTCCTCAGCAAAAAATACTTCAACATCCAACCAGAGTTTTACTGCTTTTCACCTCCTCACACACACACACACACACACACACACACGGAAACATATACACACACGGAAACATATACACACACAGACACACACATGGTAACACACAGGACTGTAATTAATAAAGCGTTGATATTAAAATGATCTTTTCTGCAGAGCTGCAAGAACGACCACATTATTCATAACACTGTGTGTGTGTGTGTGTGTGAGTGTGTGTGTGTGTGTGTGTTACAGTGTGTGTGTTACAGTGTGTGCGTGCGTTGAAGCAATGACCACACAGCTGAAATATGTGGAATACCACGACCAATCAAGAGCGGGAGAGCAAGATGTGTGTGTGTGTGTCTAATGCCCTGATTTTCCATTAAATGCAGCCAGCTGAGCCCAACAGAGCTGCATCATCAGTCAGACTGCTACACACACACACACACACACACACACACACACTGGCAGCACAGATGACAATCAGAGCTGATGTCAGTGAACGCAGCTCTTATCAGTGACAGAGCTCTCAGCAGCTCAGTGGGACCTCACCGTGACGTCTGACGCTGATCACAAACATTTAGTCGAGTACAGAGTCAGAGTACGACCGTCTGCTCCGTCTCAGAGGAAATACTGGACTTCTTACTGCACTACATCTGTCTAGTTACTTCCTGTCCAGTGAAAACCCTGTATCTCCAGATGTGTTGAATGTTTGTGTTAAATTGAAGGATGAAACCTTCCTTTAGGGACTGTTCTCTATTTATCAGAGGAGCGGGGTGGCTGCAGTGTGACCCTCCCTGAGGGACTGGAGGAAAATCCAGGACCCTCCCTCCACCATCAGTGACTGATTAGATCTTTAAAACTGACCCTCTGATGTTTGAAAGTTAAAGTTGAAGATGAAATCCTGGAGTTGGAAAAAGTCTCAGTTTTTTACTCTCGTTGTGCAAACAGTTTATTTTTGGACACATTTTAAATGAGACATAGAATAAAGTGATTTAGATGAAATATCACCGTTTTACACTCAGATTTGGTTTGTTTTTTATTTTTATTTTTTCTGAAGTAATCGTTTTTCACACACGATGTGTCCAAGGACATCGTAAATTTAAAAGTCCAACAATAATTTCTGTTTTTACAGTTTCTGGCTGATAAATGGTGTCATTTTGGTAATTTTTAATGAAAAGTTTTTGTTAAAAATCGCCAAAATTAATCACCAAAATTTGGAAGGCATGTTTAAAAAAAAAAAAAAGAAAAGAAAAAGTCAAATTTGGAAGGTTTATAGACAAAATTTGGAGGGCATGTTTTCTTTGAAAATAAGCAAAATTTAACGCCAAAATTTGGAACCCATTTCCAAAATCGTCAAAATTTTTCAAAAGCAAATTGCCAAAATTCGAAGGGCATGTTTTCCTTGAAAAGAAAATGCCTCTCCCTGTCAGCACCCCCCCCCCCATACATAATTATTACATAACAGCGTAGTTGTGTTATAAAGTGATGACATCACAGTCAGTATGGACGGGAGCAGTGTCAACACACACCATCACACACACACTCACTCAGCGTGTATATGGCCTGTAGATCTGAGGGACTCGTCCTTTACTTCCTTCAGTAAACTGGAGTGTGTTCATTTGTCTCCGTCTCAGCGGTGTGAGCTGTCTCCACTCTGTGTCTTTATAAAGCTGCCTTCATGTGGGACCTGCTGTGCTGTGATGGTGCGATCTGCGTTTGTGTCACTCTGCTTGTTTTTCTCTGTAATTCACGGGGAAATATTTTCCTCCGCGGGACGATAAAATTAATTTTATTTTCTCTCTCTGTCAGTGTTTCCTGTCTCTGTCTGCTTCGTCTTACCGTCTCCGTCTCCTGCTGAGTCTTAATGTCACTGAGCTGGTGGACACTGTGTGTGTGTGTGTGTGTGTGTGTGTGTGTGTGTGTGTGTGTGTGTGTGTGTGTGTGTGGACCTGTCGTCCCCATGGTAACCTCTGCCTGGTCGCTACGCCTGTCGCTATGGGGTCAGAGGCGCCTGGCAACAGCAGCAGGAGTGTGTGTGTGTGTGTGTGTGTGTGTTACTGTGTGTCTCTGTTCTCTTTTTATTCAGCTGTAGTTTCTCTAACGTCCCGACCATCAGCTGTTCAGCTCGTCTGTGCCGACACCTTATTATGACACATATTTACAGTAACTGTGGGCAGTGACCTCTGTGGCTGTGTGACGGGAGACAGGAGGAAGTCAGGTGGTGTAAGCTCTTCTTACACAGAGAGGGCGCTATAGAGCTGCTATGACGTCCTTTCCTTACGTTTCCTTTGTATTTTTATACGGAACCAAACGAAGGCGGCATCATGTCGCTCCCATGTGTGATTTAAGACAGCATGATGACATCATAGAATCAAAAGAGGCGTGACATGTAAAGTCCAGTTCAGACCAAAGATTCACGACGAGACAAAACGTCACAGAGAAAAGTGTCAGCGGTGTCTGAAAAGCTGCAAATCAGAACGGAAGGACAGAGAGTTGTTGACTAGAGACGATACGCCGTCTCATGGTGAGGTCACTTCCTGTCAACCGACAGCTTTTTACAGCGTTACAGAACGACACACTGCAAACAGCTGCCTGTTTCAGCTCATCTCGTCATGAATGTTTGGTCTGAACTGGACTTTAAAGAAGAAACACTGTGCTCAGTCTGATGCAGATTCATGGTGACACGTAGTTAATTTATCAGACTCACCATAAACTGAATCTTTCATCTCGATCATGAGCGCTGGATCACAAACACGTCGCTGTCATTTATTCGTGTTAACTGGATGAAACTCAGTAAAAACATGGAGGAAGATTTTTATGTTTGTCAGACCAGACTTCCTGTCAGTCACATTAAACCTTCAGAGTCTCCAGAGTCTGTTCTGACTTTCGTACGTTCACACTCTCAGTTTGGAACGATTCACGAGACAGAGTTAATTGGGAGTCGCTGCCTTCTTATCAGACTGAAAACACCACAGTCAAACTGTGTGTGCGTCGTCAGGAACGTCACTGTTTTAACAGTCAGGAGTGAAAGTTGCAAATTAATGTTGTGTCTTTTTTTATGTGACGATCTGTTCACTCTCTTTCTTCACAGATCGCTGCAGTAAAATGTATCTGAAGCGTCTCAGTGCTGGACGAGAGGTCCTCACAGGTCCAACTATTCAGAGTGTGGAAAATAAAACCAAAGCTGACGAGCATGAATTCTGTAAAAATAAAGAAATGAATAAATAAAGCCAAAGAGACTCAAGGACAGTCTGAAGTGATCTGAAATAGAGCCGAGGATAATTAGACTGTGGCGGAGAGAAAACAGCAACACTGGGTGATGAAATATTTTTCATCCTATTAATATCTTATTTATATATTTACAGCTGAACTTGTTGTGTCTCGACAGTGTGGAGGACAGATGGAGGGAAGAGAAGAGAAGAAAGAGCAGGAAATGCTATGAAAGGAAACAAAAACAGATATGGAGGGTACGAGAAGGGAAAAAGGGAACACAAAGAAAGAAAAGAACTGGAGGTGACAACAAACGATAGATGAAGAGGTCAACTAAAAGAGTGAGAAAACATGAGAGCATTTACTGTCCTCTTTCATAACTTTTATTTCTCATCTCTCCACTTCCACATGTGAACGTCATCACATGATCACCCAGCTGAGATACAACACGGACAAACCGCGTCTGAAGCTTTTCTACAAGTGTGAGACGCCATGGTGAAGCTTCTGTAGACGAGCTACGAGCACGCACAGAGGCGTTTACACTCAACGTGTTCGTGTACAAACAAAATATTCTGTGGTGAAGTAAGAAGTCAACAAGTGTTACCGCGAGAACGTTAGCTGAAAAACAAGCTGCCAAGCAACAGAAGTGAAAACTGACGTACGGCCAAACATTGCATTTGTATAGTCTTATTACGACTGTCAGTTCCCTCTGAGTCAAATTATTTTAGAACGCTTTGTTTGTGCCCGAGTCACCACTTTCTACATGAGACCATTTTATAGCTTTTACGAGGATCTCTCACGTTCTTTCAGCTAAAAGCGTCTCCTTTCCCCAGAGCGGTGGATATTACTCAGAGCCGTTCAGAGCCGAATACTCTACATGCACCTGTAAACACACACCCGATGGGTGAACAACAAAAAATAATTATTTAGATTATTTATTTTTCATTAAGAGTCAGCTTATATTAATGAATAAAATGATGCTTTAAAACAGACTGCAGATATATTTAGGGCCTGAACGCCACGCTGCAGCCACCAGTGTTTATTTTGACAGCTATTTTAGATTTAGCTTTGAGATGAAAATGTTCATTAGTTTAGTCCATTTGAGTTATTTTTATCCTTCATAGTTTTCACTGACAAAAAGTCAAAACATTTCAGTCCATGAAAATTGAAAATGTTTTAGCTGACGAAAACTCAACGACTGCAGAGAGGAGGGTTGTGTTCAATGACCAGTGTGTTCAGCTCCGCTCTGCTGTGTCTGTGTCTCACTGGGTTTTAACATGGATTCACAAGAAGTTTTAGGCTGGGCCGCCACAGTGGGGTCAGCTCTGCAGGCGACAGTCAGGGCTGAGCGTATGCCACCACTTCCTTGTTTCAAATTAAAAGCTCTCTAGTGTTTGATACAGGGTCCAGCCACATACTGAGTTTTGACCAGGTCTCACTGAACTCTGGACAGAGCCGGGCAACCTGCCTCCTCCTGCTTCCTGTCTTCATGCTAAGCTAAGCTAACCACATCCTGAACACACAGACATGATGAGACATGTCATGACTGTCTGAAGGAGCCAGACTGATCGTCACTGTGCTGTTCTGTCTGTTCAGCTCTGCACCAACACTCACAGTCTGTGACATTTACTGCCTGAATTTCTTTCACTTAATTATCTCGACATTCAATTAAACCGCTTCAGTCTGCAGGAAACAAACACTGCGCTTTTATTTTGAAGACTGAACTGTGTGTGTGTTGGTGTGTGTGGGTGTGTGTACTGTTGTACTAAATGGCCAATTTCCTCTGGGAATAGTAACTTAATTAAATACAAACACACACACACACACACACACTCTCTGACCATCTGTATGTGTGTGTGTTGCTGTCTGCATTTAGTAGCGGTATGTCAGTGCATAATGCGTGTGTGTGTGTGTGTGTGTGGGGGTGTGTGTGTGTGTGTGTGTGTGTGTGAGGCGTCTTCGGGGCGGGCTCACCGACAGGAAGACAGATGAAGGACAGGAAATGAGCGTGAGCAGACGGACAACAGTTGGTGTGTGTGTGTGTTTTAAGAATGCAGGACGGTGGACGGTGTGTGTGTGAGTGTGTGTCGTGTCAGTAAAGGACAATAATCAATCTGTAGTGTGTGTGTGTGTGTGTGTGTGTGTGTGTGTGTGTGTGTGTGTGTGTGTGTGTGTCTCTGATATTTGAATCCCAGTCAGACACATCAATACTGGCTGTCCACCTGAAGCCTGACCTCTGACCTGTGGAGGTCACCGGGTCAGCACACACACACACAGAGCCTGAGGTCACTTTGACAGCACAGAGACAGAGGGCATCGGGGTGAAGAAGAGGGAGTTGTGGTGATGTCATTACTACTACTACCACTGATGTTACTGTGTCAGGCTGAAGAGGGAGGGGTCGTGGTCAGATTGATGATGTCATCCATTTTTCTATACAATGGAAGAAAGCAGTGAGACTGTGTGTGTGTGTGTGTGTGCTGATGCTGCATGTCTCACAGTCGACAGAGTCACCTTCACTTTCCTCTCAGCTGGAAGTGTGTGTGTGACAGTGTGTGTGTGTATTGGGGGGGGGGCTGACAGCTGATGGCGAATGATCAGCTGTTGCCGCCGTGCGACGCACTAAAAGAACACTTTCCTCCTGCTCTCGCTCACCATCTACAGTACCACAGTACCGTTCCCACCACACACACTAACACACACACACGGTCAAAACACCGAACCCCCCCCCCATCACCCTGTGTAATCAGTGCAGCAGTGCATGCTGGGTAGTGTAGATACTCACCGAGGTGTTCTGACACTGGATGCAGGAGGAGTTGAAGCGGACGGCGGGGATACGTTGGACCTTCCCCTGGATGTTGAACACACACTCGTAGTTCTTCTGACCCGACTGAGGCTGGGGGAGGTTACGAGCTCGCAACGTGATTGGACGAACCATCCCGGCCGGGACGAGGATGTCAGAGGTGGGGAGGATCTGAGGACAACCCTGCAGAGAGAGAGGGAGGGGGAGGAGTTAATACACACTTCTATACCCACGTCAGCATGTACCATAAGTACAGTTTATTAATATTAAAGTTCAACAGATTGCCTTCTGAGTGAACAACGTCATTTTAGTTTCAACTGATCCACCAACAGTGATGGGAGACGTACTCACATACTTCAATAAAAGTACAGTATATTATATTATTGTATTGTAATTATTGATGTATTAATGTGTAATGTGTTAATGTTGTTCAGCTGGTAAAGGTGGACCTCATTTTAATGACTTTATATCCTGCTGGGTACTTTAATCTATAATAATACATTTCCTATTTGATTTACATTATATATATCTGTACATTATACTACAGTGCGTTCATAATCTGAATTTGCAACGTGACCTGTCACTTTAAATGTAGTCCATAAAAAGTACAATGTTTTCTTCCTAATTGTAGTGGAGTGGGAGTATCAAGTAGCATAAAATGGAAATATTAAAGTACCCTTAAAATTGTTCTAAAAATCAGCACTTGGATGAACTGGAGCAGAAACACCAGAGCTCTGTGCTCTCATTTAATGCAAACATTTTGTCATTCTTCAGTTTGTAATAAGTCAAACTGATAAAGAGGTCTGTATGTCGTCTCAAAACAACTGTAATCTGGAGGAGGTTTGGTTTGTGTTTGAGCCGCTGACATACAAGATGGTGTCATCAGCATAAAAACAGATACTGCAGTGCTGAATCAGAAAATCTAAAATAATTCATGTTGAAGTAAATCATGATATGGATCATATTAAGCCTGTTCAGGGCCTGTTCCTGTTTCCTTTAGCAGCAGAGGTCTTCTGTCTGTTCCAGGGGCTAAAGACTAAATGGGTCTGCTGTCAGGGCCTTGAGGCTCTGCAATGATCTGCTCGAGGAAATCAGGTTGGCCGAGTCAGTGATCTCTTTAAGTCCCTTCTTAAAACAAACTTTTATCATGTTTGTTTTTTAGAGTCTTTCCTGATTATAGTTGAGTTATAATTTCCTTTGAATTGTCTTTTATTTCTTCGTATTAAAACACTGAACTATTTTCTCTTCACGTTTTCTTTTAAAACAATTTAATTTTATGACTTGTCTGTTTTATTTTGCTGCCTTGTGAAGCGCCTTGTGAATCACAGGGAGCCTAATATTGATCTGTGCGGAACTCCTCATCAATCCTATGGATGCTGATTTGCAAGAGCGGTGAGAAAAATCATCACAATCAATGGAAAGCAGCTGATTTATGACCTGAGCAATGACACGCCACAACAAAATACCACCTGTCTCCACCCAAGCAGCGCACAAACATCGCTCCAAATTAATCTACACCAAGTTTGATATAGAGAGATATATAAAACGAAGTAACCATCGTTAAGTTTTCACAGGCGTCCATGCTGCTTTCTACTGTTTACTAACATGTTTTCCTGCCTGTCTGTGACGTCAAACATGACACACCAAAAAATAAATAAATAAATAAAAGAGTGTATTCGTCTGCTAAAAATCACGTACATGCTCTAATTTTGTTGGGAAATGTATATGGAACTCTTTTATATATAGGAGGCAAATTAAATTGTAGAATATATGCTAGTCACCAGTCTGTGCTGTTAGCTAACCTGAACCAAACAGTTTCAGCTGTTAACCTCAACAGAAGTGTTTAATTAGCTCCTAAACTGAGGGTCCTTTAACAGGAAGAGGCCGAAGCTTTTCTGAGGAGTCACAGCCACCACACACACTTTAACAGGGTCCATATGAATTATTGATTACAGCAGCTTTAAATGTGGCACCAGCACAAATTATTAATAACCCTTTTTTCTGTGTTAAAAGACCTGTCAGTCAATCTGGGAGTGACATCAGCGACCAATCCTGTGGTCTGAGGGTTGGTGGGGGGCGGAGCTACAGTTTAGTTTAAATGTTGGCTGAAAATAAAATAAATTAATAACTGATGATAAAAGACCAACTACAGTTTATATTCACAGATATTGGTTATTGGAAATTTCTTAATGGATTATTGTGGCTGTATCATCGAAATATCGGTGTGTGTGTTCACACTGTAACACACACACACACACACACACACAGCCGACAGAGGTGTGTGTGTTCAGTAATGGACAGCTGGTGACAGATCCAAGCTTCCTGAGGCTGCTGGAGACACACGCACACACACACACACACACACACACACACACACACACACACACACACACACACACACACAGTCTGACAGTGTCTCTCAGTGGGGTGAAACCTTTATTAACGAGCGTCACCACGGTAATTAATTGCCTTGTGACTGACAGGAAGACCATTAGCTCCACAGGAAGTGGACCAGAGCGCAGCGGACGCCAGCAGCGACTGTGGAGACTGTGTGACAGCGAGACTGTGTGTAAGACAGTGTGTGACAGTGTGTGTGTGTGTGTGTGTGACTGTGTGTGTGTGTATTACTATGTGTGTGTTTGGGATAAAGGCTGACTGTGGTTCTGAGTTTCTCAGCAAACGCTGGACATTGATCCAAACACTGAGCTCACCTGTGACACACTCAGTCACACCTGAGTGAAACAAGGTGACAGACGTTATTATTATGTGACACTGAAGAAGAAAAAATGAGTGAAACATATGACAAGGACTTCCGGTTGGGTATGACGGAGTAGACGTGCATTGAGTTGGGCTCCCAAAACTTCTGTGTACTTTATTTTTTAGGACCTCATAATTCCACTTTCACGTGTGACCAGATGGTGGATATTTTCACCTCTGGCAACATATCACCCAAATATGGCAACAAAGTCAGCCAGGCACAGCAGAAAGGAAACTGTTAAAGCCCCCCGGTGAAGCTAACAATAGTAACGAGCTCAACATGGCAACCACAGCTAACCTGCTAAAAGACCACTGACAGGCCCTCTCCGCTGACTTTAAGGCGTCCATGTTGACACTCGAAGTAAAGCTGGACCTTCAAACTACAGTAGCAGATCAACCTCAGAAGATTAAACTGCTCGAGTCCGACGCCATCTTACAGAAGGAGCGCACATTAAGCACAAAGCAACGCTAAACTGCTAGCCAAAGTGACCGACCTTGAATCCCACAATCGGAGCAACAATATCAGAATCATCGGCCTGCATGAGTCCAGTGAAGGACTCCACCCTTAGACATTCTTCTCTGAGCTGCTTGCGGAGGTTCTTGTCAATGGCGTCCTGGAGTCACCGTCGGAGTGTGATATTGCTCACTGGGCACTTTCTGATAAGCGACACACAACATGGCACCAGAGCAACGAATGAAAACCTTTTCCCTCTGCTCATAAAAACGAGCGTATCTCAAAAACGAAATAATGTCAACCCATCCTCACTGTGACCTCGTCACATGTCCACGTTTGGTCATGGACTCTCCACGTCCACATATGACGTCCAAGGTACCCTGGGTGTGTTGGTTGTTCAGCCTGTTACATGCATTGTCTGTTTTCAAGATACACTTGTGTTTTCACAGGAAATGCACAGTTTGTATACAGTCTCTTTCAAAATAAAAGCACTACATCAGTACAACACCAACTGATGATTGTTTCCTTCAACAATGTCGCAATGAAATCACAACAAGCAAAAATACCAATGTAGACACTGGAGGACCGTTTCTACTGCAGAGTTTAATTCATGTCACCACATGAACCTTTCATTATCTTCTGCACTGAGCTGATAGTTTCAGAATTTGAACGTCTTTACTGTTTCTCTTCAGATTCTTCCTGGTGTGTGACGACAGATCAGAGCTGAACTGAATGTGTTGGTTTAAAGTTGGAACGTGACAGGTTGACAGTTCCTGTTTTCACACCTGTCTTCATCACCTCTGAAGATCGTCCTCCTCTTCATGTTCTTCCTCTGCAGTCAGATTTCAAACTAATGAATCAACACTGATCCTTAATCTGCTTCTCTGCTGAGGAATAAATAACTCTGGACCTAATTTGTGGAGCTGCAGTGAGTAAATCAGTCTGCTGCTCTGAGTCCACTCCACAGACGTAAAGATGGAGGATTCTTTAATTGTCAACCTCCAACTTCGTCTGACTGAGTTTAAGATTATTCTGACGTCGTCCTGCAGCCGCTGCTCTGTGTCTCCTCTCCTCCGACTGCTGACAGATTCTTTTTATTTTCAGTTCCAGATGAACAGATAGTCGCAGCAGCTCCTCTTTATCCGTCTCCATCTTTGACTCGTCCTCCGTCTGTGTTTTCACTTCTGTTTCCAACAGACCAAAAACAGACTTTTAATCTGAAAATCCCATCCTGCTTCCTCTGCGTCTGTCTAACCTGAATCTCTTTCTCTCCTCTCACGCTCACAACATCTCTCGTCTCCTCCTCTCTGTCTTTAGTCAGACTAATTGCCTGCTAATTAACATTAATTGCTGTGATTGGATGCTTTCATGTCAATTAAGTGGCTATTCATCTTCTATTAACCAATTAGCCAATCAGAGGTTGTTACTGTCACCCTGCAACGACACTGAGCACCAATCACGTCAACGAGACGCCCAAACAACGCCATCCCTGCTCGCTGGCTCTGCTAACGAGATAACGAGGCGACAGAGAGACGCTCGGTAGACTGAGAGGTAATCTGTTACTCTGACAGCTGTTACACTACAAACCTTCAGGACTCATGCGGTGTTACCTTTAAAATGGTCCCCAGGAACCAGACACTGCACTTCCTGCTCCAGTTAACTGTGGCGGTGGTGCTGTTGATGATGATGATGATGATGATGATGACGATGATTATTTTAGGATGATCTGAGCACAATTTAAAGAAATAAATCAGGTTTTAACCGTAACTCCTTCACCAAAGCAGGATCTGTCTTAACGATGATGTCGAGGAACAAACTGAAATAATCTTCATTCCATTTCACTTCAGTGTCAGTTTGAATTTTTTTTCCATTCAACATGGAAACGTCAGAATTCTGAGTCTTTGTCACAGCAGGAAAAAAAAAGTTTTTGAAGCAGGTTGTTCTGGTTAAAAATTCTTTGTGGTTTAGACTTAAAGCTCCAGTGTGTCGGATCTGAACAGAAGATAATATACTCAAAACATGATAACATGTAATATAATCAGTCCCCAGGACCAGTGATCAGCTCACCCAGGGCCCTGCCCCTTTCTGTCACCCGGCACACCATGCACCCAACCCTGATTCCTTTCCCTGCAGGTGGTGGGCCCACAGGGCGGCGGCTCCATGTTATTCATTTGGGCTGGGACTGACAAGGCCCTATGGCCCGAGGTCAAACCACCACACACTCTATGGCAAACTTAACTTCCCCTCCAGGTCTGGCTCCAGGCTCCACGGTGTCCCCATACCGAGTGAGGTACTCAAAGTCCACATATGCTAAGTCATCAAGGTCTTCTTGACCCGCTCTCCCCTGGGACCACTTCGCCTTGAGACCCTACAAGAGGCAATCAGCCCTGGACTACAAAGCTCCCAGGATCACGGAGACACGCAAACCCCTCCACCATGTTAAGGTGGTGTTTCTGATGTGATGTCTGGTGGACTGTTGAAAAAAGGGAGCTGAGCTACACAGCAAAGCTTTCCATTTCCTGGTCCATCTACGTCCCAACCCTCACCTATGGTCATGAGCTCTGGGTAGTGACTGAAAGAATGAGGTCACAGATACAAGCGTCTGAAATGAGTTTCCTCTGTAGGGTGTCTGGGCTCAGCCTTAGAGATAGGGGGAGGAGTCAGACATCTGGAGGGAGCTCGGAGTAGAGCCGCTGCTCCTTCATGTTGAGGTGGTTCAACATCTGATCAGGATCCTCCTGGTCCAGCTGGTAGGAGGCCCCAGGGCAGACCCAGAACACACTGGAGGGATTATAGATCTCATCTGGCCTGGGAACACCTCGGGGTCCTCCAGGAGGAGCTGGAGAGGGTTGACGAGGAGAGGGACAGCTGGAGTGCTTTGCTTTGTTTTTGCTAATTCAGCTCCCAGTAAAAACCTCCTGAACAATGAACACTGAAGGAATTCTAACCAGGAGAAGTTTCAGCTGGTTGTAATCTGTAATCCTCACTGATAGATGTCACTAAGTGTCCACCAAAGCTGAAAACGTCAGGCGCTCCTCAGGACACGCCCAGCTGAGAGTGTTTGAAAGCACTTTGGAGACGCAGAGTTTTTTCAGCTGAGACACTTTGGCACAAGGTTTTATATCCATCTCATATTAACATCATCATCATGTGGCCAATCAGCCGAGAGTGTCTGAAAAACGACTAAACTGACGTCACAGTTTTCACATCTGATTCTTGTTTGTTTTATTTTCTGGAAAACGTCATTGAAGCGTCTCAGCAGCTTAAATCACGTCTGTCACAGAGACCTTGAACGCATCAGCAAGGAAGGTTTTAAACCCAGTGTGTGTGTGTGTGTGTGTGTGTGTGTGTGTGTGTGTGCGTGAGCGCCCTTCACTGTTGACCTGAAGCTTTACTGTTGTTTACTGAACCATGTAATGACACAGAGAGGGAGAGCAGCTCTGACCTCCATCACTGCTGCTGTTCTTCACTCTCACACCATCAGTCACAGCACACAAGAAAATATTGATTCACTGCAGCTAAAAATACTATAAATAACTCTGTTTATGTGCACAGAATAAAAGTAAAAATATCCTTATTTAAAAAATATAAATATAATTTTACAAATATTTAAAATATATATATTATTAATAGTATTTTAAAAATTCTTTATGTAATCCTTATTAGATTTGAGTTGACCTCAGTTGTATTCAAATAAAAAAATAAAAGCCTGTATATGGCTGTATTATTATTTTTATTATTTTTAATTCAACATGGTGATTTTTATCATATTTTAGGGCAATATTAAGTGTAAAAAATATAAAAGTTATGAAAATAACTTGTTTAACTACTTACATTTACCAATAAAATTGATACTAATAATATTTAACACTGTATTTCATGTTGTAATTTTGCAGATTATTTTACAATACATAATAAATTAATGGTAAACATCTTGTGTGAATTACTGTATTTCTGCAGTGTTGATACTCTAATCTTATGTAAAATTATGTTTAGTTTTACTGCATGGGGACTAAATGATATATAAATATTATATGTAAAACTTAAAAGAGCTCTGTCCTTTAGGGAATTATCTTATATTTAATATTTAACTTAGTATGTTCATTTTTATCATATTTTGGACCAATACTAAGTCTAAAAAATATAAAGACTATGAAAATAACTGGTTTAACTACTTACATTTTCTAAAATAATAACATTATTCTAAAAACATTGTATTTCATGTAGTAATTTTGCAGATTATTTTAAATTAGTTTGATCAGTTATTTTCAGATTGTTTATTAAAGTGAAGAACGGCATAAAAACTGAGAAGCTGCTCAAACCAACCAAAATGTTAAATTACTAAATTTCTCATACATCACAAATTAATGGTGAAAATGTTGTGTAAATTACTGTTTTATTAATACGCTGATCTTTGCTGATCGAGACCAAACCCAAGGAATGACTCAACACTGTCCTTTCCCGCCCGAACATGTCAATAGTTTCACCTCCTCTTTTCTCTTACCTGGATTTCGACAGTCAGAAGACTCAGTTCAGAGACTTTTAAAAAACATCTGTGTAAAATAAACCTGAAGCTGCATGTGGTGTGTATTTACCTCCATGTTGCTGACCCGTCCCTCCTGGAAGGAGCAGTCCTGCAGGTTGTTGGTGCAGACGTGACGATATTTACACCAATGACATGGAAACACGCTGCTGACACAGGAAGTGCACCTGAGAGAGAGGAGAAAGAGGGAAGGGGGGAGACATGTTGTTTTCATAGACATACATTAAAGTTTTCACCCTGTAACTCATCTCAGAGTTTTTATCAACAGTTCCTGACACAGATTGACTCGTCACAGGACGTCTGTTGTTTCACACCCAGATCATGTGACTCCTGCATGTATACAGTCAGTCAGACCCAAACTGGCCGAGGCGCTCTGAGCATGCTCCACAGTTTCCGCCCCGGGCTTTGACCCGGAAGTCCAATAGCATTAAATGTGTAAGAGAAGAAGAAGCCGGTAACAACATGGAGAAATCTACATCCAGAGCCGTGACTTTTTGGACGGACCAAATGTACAGAGCTGTAAAGTTGTCCACCATGGTACCAGTTAGCTGCTAGCTAACCGTAGCTAACTTGTTTGTCCATTGTTTGGTCTGTGACGTAATAGGTCAACAGGAAAAAGGTCCAATACTAACAAGCTGAAAGGGGGCATATCTCCACCTATCAGAGAGGAGTCGCACATACTGAGGCCTCCCGTGCTTGTAGACTGGGACAAGGACAGGAGTCCAGTTAAATGTCCTCGTCCAGCTGGGACTGTAGCTCCACTTCACTGTGACTGGAGACAGAAACCCACGCTGACACAGATCAATAGTCTGATCAGTGATTCCTCTGCAGTTTTTATAAACAAACAGCAAACAGTGACTCTGCTGGGGACTATTTTCAGCGGCGGATTAATCCTCATCTGGTTCTGTGAAGAAGATCCGCAGTGTGTGTGTTTGGGATTAAAGCTGATTGTTGTCTCTACCTCCGCTGTGTGTTAATCCAGCTGATGTGTAATCTGTGTGTGACCTCAGCAGGTGAGGATGAGGATGTGTGAACACCTGCATCACCACCTCATCAGATCCAACAATACAGTTCATCGTCTGCACGCCGAGCGCCGAGTCTGGATTTATTCTGATCGCAGCTCAACGACAAGACACAGCCGAAGGAAACCTGAGCAGGTGTTTACAAAGAGACGTGTGTGTGTGTGTGTGTGTGTGTGTGTGTGTGTGTGTGTGTGTGTTAAAAGATTTCCCAGCAGAGACAGGAAGTGTTTCTGTGTTCTCTGTGTCCACGGCTCAGAGCTGCTGTTACCATGGCAACCAGCGAGCCCGGCACACGGATTAAGTTACCCCCGAAATCTGGGGAGGAAGAGGAGGGTGGAGGAGAGGAAGCACGAGAGAAGAAGAAACAAGAGGAGAGGAAACACGAGAGGAGAGGACACAAGGAGAGATGAGAGGAAACAAAAGGTGAGCAAAGGAGAGAAAATAAGAGAGGAAAGGGAACAGGAAGAGAAAAAAGGAAACATGAGAGAAGAAGAAATGAGGGGATAGGAAACACAAAGAGGAAAAGAAAGAAGAGAGGAAAGAAAACAAGAAGTGAGGAGAGGAAAGAAGAGGAGAAGAGAGGAAACGCAAGAGAAAAAGAAACAAAAGGAGAGAGAACACATAGGGGAAGAAAAAGAGGAGAGGAAAGGAAACAGGAGGGTAGGAACTGAGAGGAGAGGAAAGGAGAGGAAAGAAGAGGAGAGAGGAGAGGAGACAAGGACAGGAGATTAATCAAGATTTGAGGAACAAGAGGAGAGCAGAGGAGAGAGGAAACAAGGAGAGGAATCAAGAAGAGGAAACAAAAAGAGAGGAGAGGAGACAAGAGAACACAAGAAGAAGAAACAAAGAGATGAGAGGAAATAACTGGAAAGGAAACAAGTAGAGGAAACAAGTGTAGGAACCCAGGAGAGAGGAGAGGAGGTGAGGACAGAGGAGAGGAGATAAAGACAGAGGAGAGGAGGACAGAGGAGGTAAGGACAGAGGAGGTAAGGACAGAGGAGGTGAGGACAGAGGAGGTGAGGACAGAGGAGACGAGGAGACTCACGAGTTGAGGACGGAGCAGTTGTAGTAGATGAAGTCAGTGGTGATGAACTGGTGTCCCGTCTCTGTGGAGCGCAGACTGAGCTGAACGACTCGTTTCTCTCCTGAAAATCAACATCACAACTTTATTGATCTGATCGACTGACATCATGGCGAAGCGTGTGTGTGTGTGTGTGTGTGTGTGTCTCACCGTAGGAGTGCGTGTGTGTCGGCAGGTCTCTCAGCGACGGGGACATACACATCACCTGACCTTTAGCCAGCACCTCTCCTGGCGTCTCACTCAGGTCCTCAAACACACAGGACACGCCCCCCGACAGCGCCGGGACGTTCTGCACCCGGATGGTTAACTGCAGACGGAGAGAGAGTTAAGGTGTGTGATGACATCATCACCTGTCACTTATCTGTGTGTGTGTGTGTGTGTGTGTGTGTGTGTGTGTGTGTGTGTGTGTACCTGTGTCGCCGGCGAGGTGACGGACATGTTGCTCGGGGTAACAGAGATGTCAACACATTGGTCCAGCCGGGTGTTGAAGTGCTGAGGCTCCTCCCACTTATCACATGCTTCCTGTCTGGAACACCTGGAGGGGTCAAAGGTCACCAGGGGTCAACACACTGTATACACACACACACACACACACACACACACACACACACACACACACACCTGTTTCCACACATTCATTCATTTTCACATTCACATCAAACTGTTTGTTTTTTGTTTTTTTTTTTACATGTTTTCATTTATTTTTTTTATTACTTCATTTTAATAATTTTCATATTATTTACAGTTTTTTATTTGGAATTTATTTTCATTCATATCAATTTTTATTATTTTTAATAAAATACTATTAAGTTGTTTGTTTTATTTTTTTACATATGCTTAAATGTTATTTAATTGCTAAAGACAACTTATTCATTTTAATTTTATGTTTAATTTTTTATGTGTTTAAAAAAACACATAATTTAATATTTATTTTAAAGTATTTATTTGTAATTTTATATTTATTCATGTGTTTATTTTAGAGTCACACCTGAAGAGGAAATGAACTGAATTTAGTTTTGTCATTTTAAAGTTTTTAGTTTTAAACTCTGAAGGATTCAGGCATGTTTTCTCTGAACAGGAAGAGGAAGAGGAAGAGGAGGAGGACGAGCAGGTAACAGGTATGTCGGTGTGTTCGCAGTGTGAGCAGCTTCATGTTTGTGTCTGCAGACGGCAGCAGCTCCGACATATGTAGCTCCGTACAGAACGAATCAGACCGCAGTAACGATCTGTTCACTTCTAATTAACAACAGATGGACAGAATGATGATGACGAGGAGAAGGAGGAGGAGGAGGAGGAGGAGGAGGAGGAGAAGCTGAGAAGAAGCTGAACAACAGGAGGAGAACACCTGTCTGCTGTGTTCACAGTTAGTCTGTTTCAAAATAAAAGCAGCTAAAAATCATCCTTTTAATTTAATTTTTGTTTGTTTTCCTCCACGAGTGTGTTCACTTTCACCAGTTTATATTTGACCTGACAGAACATGATGACGTTTACATGGTATCCATTTATTATTTAAGTTTTATATTGTTTAATTAAATAGTAAAATAAAAACACATTTTTAAATTTTTAAAATTATTTTGTTTATATTTTTCAAATTGTGAAATATTTATTTATTTATTTATTCTATTTATATTTAAATAATTGCTATGCCAATTAATTTTTAATAATTCAAATTATTTTGGTTTTATATTGTTTAAACTTTTGAACATTTTATTTATTTATTTTGTGATTACATATTATATGTTTAATTAATTTGTAGAATAATTATTTATTTTTCAATTATTTAAATTATTTCAGCTCATATTAATTCAATTTTTAAAATGTTTTATTTATTTTGTAATTGTATATTATTTGTTTAATTAATGACCTTTTAATTTATTTATTAACATTGTATTTTAAATTAATAACAAAGTTTTATTAATTATATTCATTAGGAGCAATAATTTTTTTTCCCTTTACAATAATAACAAAAATCTATGTTCTTTTTTTTTTTTTTAAATAAAGTCCCAGAGATTCAGTATGAGATGGAGGCAGGTTAGTCTTTTTTTATAAACAATATTACAGATGACATTATTCAGTGAATTAACTCCTCCTCCTCCTCCCGTCCTCCAGCTGACCTCTACCTGCTGATCCAGGATCAGTATCACCTGTTTCATCTTGTACGACAGGTAAAAATTTAATATTAAAGATATGAAAGATTTGAGCGAAGATGTGGAAGCTTCAGAGTAAAACACAAGCTCCAGCTTGGACACATAAATGAATCCACTGACAGTCCAGGGCTTTTATTTTGAAGGAGAGATGAGAACTGGTGGTGATCCAAAGAGGAACTTCCTCCACCTGCCTGGACGCTCAACATCAAACACTGTGTGTGTGTGTGTGTGTGTGTGTGTGTTCCCATGAGGCATCATTAATGTTTCCATAAATGGTTCACGCACACACACACACACACACACACACACACACACACACACACACACACACACACACATTATTCTCTTTGTTTCTTTTTCTCCTTCATTATATTTTCCTGCTTCCTCTCTTGTCTATTTTTCCTTTTCTTTTATCCTCCAGCTACGCTCACACTACGTGGCCAAAAGTATGTGGACAGCGGAACACATGATATGGTGACATCTACCAGGCTCCACCCTGCTGGGTTCAGTCAAACAGACAATGCATGTAACAGGCTGAAGTTGACACGGCGTCCCAGAACGTCATGTCCACGTTTGGTCATGGACTCTCCACGTCCACATATGACGTCCAAGGTACCCTGGGTGTGTTGGTTGTTGACGTTCTGGGACACCGTGTCAACTTCAGCCTGTTACATGCATTGTCTGTTTTCAAAATACACTTCCTGTTTTCACAGGAAATGTACAGTTTGTATACAGTCTCTTTCAAAATAAAAGCACTACGTCGGTACGACACCACCTTCAACAACACACACACCTGGTTCCGTTTAGCCAACACACACATGTGTTTATGTTTAGCCGTGTTTAGCCACGTGTGCATGTGAATGTTTGGTGCTTTGAATGTTTTAACAGAACCCTGAAACCTCCATATTACTGACGGATACTGAAGGAAACAAATGAAACGTGGCGTCAGTGAACACCGTCTTATTACGTTGATAGAAATGATTCCTCAGGTGGTGAGAACAACAAAAGAGTTGCTGTGAATTAGCAGAGACTAACTGTCAATCTGAGGGGACGGAGTCTGTGATTCAGATCCATCCTCACTCATCTTCTCCTGCGCCGACACCACACAGACGTTTAAATCATGAGGTGACCGGGCAGCTCTGGGCCGAGCTGCCGCCTCGGCTCTGATCTCTGATGACAGGAAGTGAAGGTTCTTACTTGTTGAAGAGGACACACCAGCCACAGTGAGGGTCTCCAGAGCCCAGACAGTCGGAGCAGCTGCTGTACTGCTCACAGCTCTCCACAGGAAGTCTGGTCACCTGGAAAACACGTTTAAACACAAAAAGTCTCAGATTCATGACGACATCAGATTTTTAAATATTCCCCGTAAGTATTTTATAAAATTATATTACAATATTAAACAATAATGCTCTTTTTTTTCATCTCTTACCATTATGGTGCACTGTTGCTTTGACGTGACGGACCTAAAAGTGGACCTCGCAAAAAAACGTATTTTTAAAACTTCTTTAATTTGTCTTTACTTTTTGTGACCTAAAAAATAATTATTAACATTTTTTTTACCAACAGGCATCATAATGTGGCACACAGTGATTCACGACAAGACGAGTTGAAACAAACACCAACTGTCAACGCTCTGTTCTGTAACGCTGTAAGAAGCTGGCAGTTGACAGGAAGTGACCTCACCATGAGACGGCGTATCATCTCTAGTCAACAACTCTCTGTGCTTCTGTAACGTTGACAGGAAGTGACCTCACCATGAGACGGCGTATTATCTCTAGTCAACAACTCTCTGTGCTTCTGTAACGTTGACAGGAAGTGACCTCAGCATGAGACGGCGTATCATCTCTAGTCAACAACTCTCTGTCCTTCTGTAACGTTGACAGGAAGTGACCTCACCATGAGACGGCGTATCATCTCTAGTCAACAACTCTCTGTGCTTCCGTTCTGATTTGCAGCTTTTCAGACTTATTTTGTGGCTGAATATAATTTGTAGCTTCTTAAAATCTGAATGAGGATAGTGATAGTGAGATACTGGCTACAGTGATGAAACCAAACCAGCATCAGATGGACTGTATTCATAATCAATACGCCACAATAATATCAATAACCAGCGCCAATTCATCAGTCAATGAGAATGTGTGTGTGTGTGTGTGGGCGGGGCATAAGCACATACAGCCAGCAGCAGCAGCGACCCACCGTCCGACACCGGCACACCGTGAGGACGGAAACAGAGGGCTGGGCGGGGACGGAGCACCTGCTGCAGCAAGCCAACACGCCGTCTGCGGCCATTTTGACTTGACCAGCGGACTTCACTACAAGCTGATTGGCTGTTGAAACAGGTGACGTGCTTTAAAACCAGCTGAGTGTCAGGTGACACCATCAGCCAACCTGAGTCCAGTTCACACTGCTGACACTTTTCTCTGTGACGCTCTGACACAGTTTAATCTCATCATGACTCTCTGGTCTGACCTGTAGTTTAGGAGATGCGTTCACTGTCTGTTTGACATCACATCACCGAAAACAGGACAAATATAAAATCCATATTTTCAAACCTTTAATTGATCCTCACTTTATTATTATTGAGTTAAACACGTTAAATTGACTTGGTATTGATTTTTTGATTGTATGGCCATAATGCTACAGTTCACTGAAATGACTTCCACATTATTTACTGTGTGTGTGTGTGTGTGTGTGTGTGTGTGTGTGTGTGTGTTATCTCAGTGTGGTTTGGTGGTTTTTCCGCTGACAGTAACAGCCTGAGGCCTGTGTGTAACACATTAGTCTTGATTTTACAGACAGTTAGTCAGTGTGTGTGTTTGTGTGAGTCTGCATGTGTGCCCATGTGTTTAAGAGTGTGTGTGTGTGTGTGTGTGTGTGTGTGTGTGTGTGTGTGTGTGTGTGTGTGTGTGCAGTATCTTTTACCCAGAGGTCACTGCAGCAGAGAGACAGTAAACACAGTGAAACACAGTGGACACTCTGTCTGTCTCTGTCTTATTCAGACATTCACACATGAATACATTCATTGTCTCACACACACACACACACACACACACACACACACACACACACACACACACACACACACACACACACACACACACACACACACACACACACACACACAGAGGGAGTCCTGTCTCCTCTCTGACCTCATTATCGGAGCTTTTCTTTAAAGAAACAGTGACGCTGTTTCTCTGCCAGACTTCATTCATAAAACAGCTGATTCTGCAGTTTTCACTCTGACACTGTCTCAAACATTCATTTCATTTATTCACTGCAGCGACGCATTGTTTAAAATATGCAGACAAATCCATCTGCAGCTTCACATGTCACTCACATGACAAAGACACGTGTAGTTTTTATAAATTCAGGTGTGAAACACATTTGGTCTGGGGTCATTTCACATGTCAGCTGTTCTGTTAATTCAGCTAAAAACATGAATGACGTTTGGTTTTGATGGAACAAACCAAACTGGAGGAATCTTTGGCTTCAGCAACACTTAATCAGTACAATCATTAAAAACAAACAAACCAAGCTGATATCACTGTTGGTCTCGTCTGCTCTGTTTGTTCCTGAGTCGTCACCTCACTGTGAACTGCATTACCCACGCTGCATTTCACAAACGAGCACAGAGGACAAACAGGAGAGTTTAAAACTCCAGAGATGCTGAGGTCTAAAGTCTGACAGTAGTTTGTCTCCTCAGAGGAAAACTCAGAGTTCGATCAACGTCTGCAGTTTGTTTAAAACTAAAGTTCTGCAGAAACTCTGAAGGCCTCGACTCTCACTGAGAAACAAACAGTACAGGCACTAATATTGACAATGGAACTTTACGTTCCCTCAGTTAGAGTGCGTCAGTTTGATCAGACTAATGCAGGTAAAGTATTAAATATGACTGTCATTTTGTCTGACATCCTCAGATGATTCTGACTCACGCATCAATGTAAAAGCAGGATTTTATTGTAGTTGGCTGAGGCGGAGCTCGTTTTGATCTATTAACTCACGATCATTTTCTCCTCTGCGTCACATTTTGCTGCAATAAAAATGATTAAAGTCGAAGAACAGACTGAAAACTTTATTTTAGGAGGCAAAGCTGATGTTGACAAAGTTTTCCTTTGGAGAAATAATTCGCAGTTGGGAAAAACAGGTAATAAATGGCAATATATTTTATTATCACAGTAGTACCGTATCGTGGGTCCTCTGGTGATTCCCACCCCCACAAATGATCAGCTACCAATTCATTATGTGAATAATACATGATATTATACAACAAGTAGCTCTGACGGAGCAATCTGATTGGTCAACAAGACATTTAGTACGTTGCTCAAATCAGCAGAACAGCACACCTGGATCATGACTCAAATATTACTCTGCCATTTCCAGGGCATGGATTCGTTGTTCATTGTGATCTACACTGAGGACTGAGTCTGATGAACGGCTGGCAGACGATACGGCTTCACACCGGACACATACACACACACATGCTCTGTATGTGTTCATGTTTATGGGCTGAAATCTACAGAAAAACTCTTCACAATGTAAATATAATCACACTGATAAATTCATTTATCTGAAACATTTTTGTTCTTTATTTCAAAAGACCTGGAAAAACGAGCAAAAAGCCTCCTAAAAATGTGACATTAGGATATCTGATAACCCACTGATCTGACAGATGCTGCTGGCAGTGTCTGCATTTATAGAACATTTATAGAAAAATGAACTTTAACTTAATCACTGCATTTGCAGAAATTCTCCAACACACTTACAAACGCTCAGTGATTCACCGGATGAAATAAGTTCGTCTTATTTTTATTAAATGAACTTTCTTTAATTCATATAATTCATGGTGCTGTTGCTGCTCAACCGCCCCGTCAGTGCACGTGCGTGCCCCCCTGGAGTGCAGACAGCCAGAGTGTGACCGCAGTGAAAAGTTGTGGAAATCATTACATCTATTCTTTTAGTGAATTAACTTTGACTGTTGGACTTTACAGTGCTCTTGATTGACTGGAAACCTCTGGCGTCCTCCATCAGCTGTGCCGCTGACACGGCGTTACAAGCAGAAAAATACAGTTTGAGGACGTAGGATCTAAATCTGTGTATGGAGAAAAGAATTTCAGCAGATATCTTGAGCTGAGCTCGCCGAGCAGTTCTGTGTTTATATGTGGGATATTTATATAGTTTGCCAAACCAAACGATTTCTAGAAAGTATAAAGTTCATGTTGGCTGACGGACTCAACAGGGACGAGAAATGTTTCTGTAGGTCGTTACTAAGGTAACTAAGGGTCAACCTACTGGCTCGAGGAGTAAACATTACATCATTACAAACAGGAGTCTACTGACGCTGTGTATTTCCATGGAAACAGAGACATCAGTCACAAAGAGTTTTTTACTGTGAGAGCTAACTGTCCCTCAGCATGAAACACTTTGATTACATATATGTTATTTTGTTGGTAATAGTTTTATAATCACAGTATGACACTCCAGGCTGAGCTTTCACTTCAGGGATGCTGCTGTGCCACAGGCGGGGTTAGAGGTCACCCTCAGTGTCGTACTGCTCAATCTAAAATGTCCCATTATTGGCTGTTAAATTACATTATGATTATTATTATTTTTCATAGAAAAAGCAGCCAATGTGTGTGGAACATGATGACATCATCCTGACACAGCTGACTCTGTTGGTTGCATCATGACCTGTTGAGCTTCAGTCTGTGGGAGCCATCCTGCAGCTCTGATTGGCTGCTGAGGCCTCACGTTAACGTTTATGTAACACTGCAGAGGACTCGTCTGTCTCCGAGTCTCCCCACCTGTCAGCCAAATACAACCACACTGATGAGGATGATGATGCTGCTGCACTATATGTCCAAAAGTTTGTGGACACCTCAGGTGGAAATCAGATGTTTAAAACACTGAAGGACACACAGACAGTTTTAACTGAAACACAAAATAGAGTCTGTATGAAAAACACACACGAGTGATGCTGTGTGATGAATTCAGACAAAATACATTCAGTCCGTTAACAAATATACGTCTGCAGGAAGAGAGACATCAGAGTGTCAGTGACACCTCACTGACCTCTGACAGCTGTTTACTGACATCACACCAAAAACATTACTGACATCTGAACGACCAACAAAACACACACATCTGAATACTCTCAATATCTACATGTTTCTGTGTGTGTGTGTGTGTGTGTGTGTGTGTGTGTGTGTGTGTGTGTGTGTGTCTGTCGTCAGCTGCACAGGAACTAACAGTTGATGAACTCAGCTCTCCTTCCTCTCAACGGTACAATCAGAGTTAACATGGGACGGACACACACACACACACACACACACACACACAGACTCAGAAACACAGTGTGTATCGTGGCGCCAGCTGCGTGATATTCACATTCACAACTTCCTGTCTGCAGATGTTAAAACAACAGAATTCATAAACACACACACACACACACACACACACACACACACACACACACACACACACACACACACACACACACACACTGTGTCACCTGATCTCGGATCCAGCTCACCTCCTGAGTTTCATCCAAATTTCGTCTCAGTTCAGTTCGTTAACTTTCACCATGTTAGAAATATTATTAATGTGTATTTTTTAACTCCAGTCATGGAGGTCAGGTTTTAACAGTTTTGGGGAAACTGTATTTTCCTACTCTGCACCTTGGACATGAAACAATCTTCAATACACTTCTATCCACTGATGAATATGAGGGCATCATAAAGAACGTGGTGACAGAGACGTGTGAAAATAGTTGTTGTTTTACTGTTGATTTTTTATTATGTTGTAGTTGTTGCATTTAATGTGTTTTGATTGGCTGCTGCCTCTCTCTTGTAATTTTTAAATCTCAATGGAACTTCCTGGGTACATAAAATTAAAAAAAACAAATAATAATAATAATAAAATAAAATTAAGTCAGAAGTCTTTTTTGGGTTTGTCAAAAAACAAACAAACAAAGAAACAAAAAAATCCAAGTCAGATTTTTTATTTAAAATTAGAGATCTGGTCATTTAAAGTTCTGACTTCATTTTTCTTTCTTTTTCTGTTCAGAACATTTTTTTTAGCTGTCGAAAAACCTCATGCAGAATTGACACGGGGAATCTGACGACCCATTTCTTTCACTCTCTCTTTAATGCAGACATTATTGTCTTTGTGTTTTCTTTATAGAAAACAAAGAAATGAAGTCACAACTTCCACTAGAATTTTTCTGATTTAAATCCGAGCAGTGAAACATTCAGATTTGTGAGTTGAATGATGGTCAGACATTACCTAACTGATCAATCTGGTGCCATCACCGAGTCAGTAACCATGACAAACATTAAACATAAATTTGTGCTTATATATCTATGTGTGTGTGTGTGAGTGTGTGTGTGTGTGTGTGTGTGTGTTCTCACCTGTCTGTCACTCAGCAGGTAGATGTACTGATGGTCTGGACTGAACACCATGTCTCTCAGGATTGGCTTCCCTTCAACCACCGTCACCGTCTCATACAGCAAAGCATTCTGGGCCGGCGGAGGGATCCCATCCACACGGATCTGAAACACACACAGGAAAACAAAACGTCAGCCTGATGCTAAAAGAACACCATGAAAACATGCTGGTTAGCTCGATGCTAACAGTCACATTAAACACAATGAGGAATGCTAACACGCTGCAGGATCACCTGAACCTCTCAACACACACACACACACACACACACACACACACACACACACACACACACACACACACACACACACACACACACACACACACATCTCATCACAGAGGCAGGTTCTCACTCTGCTGTAAAACCAGAGGCTAATACACCTCAATGGTTCCATCCAAACTCTGTAAATGTAGCTTCTTTATTGATCACAGGTGAAAACAAACCTCAGAATACAAAACTTCACACATTTTTACAAAGAGTTTGGTGTTTTGGAGAATTCAGCTCAGTCAATTCAGTCATAAACCATGAACAGATTCTGAATAAAAACTTTTCTAGTTGTAGAAACTTTTCCAATCAAATCAGCAACAGTCTGCGACCAACAAACACATCAGCTGTTTCATGAAGGAGATAATGATCCAGCTTCAGCAGAGCCTCTTCCACTGACCACACAACATCTGTAACCGTGGTAACTGTACACATCAGAGCCTGTGACAGCTGTAGCATCCGACAGACAGAAAAATAATGTGCAAAGAAAACAAGTAACTTCGCAGATTTGGTCACAACGTTCAGCTGTTGTCCGTCGGCCTGATGTTACAGCGGGAATTAAAACAACAAATAAAACACAGCAGATACATTTAGAGAGAAAAACATGAACATCTGAACAGGATAAAAAGCAGACAGCTGATACAAAACAACGCTCAGCAGACAATCAGCACAAACATTAACTCGCCTCACCAACAGCAGACAGGTGAAAACCAGAAGGGCCAAACTGACAAACGCAGACAAAAAGCAGAGCAGACGAGAGCGGACGGCGCCGACGTGCAGCGGCGACGGATGATGGCAGCTCTCGTTGTTTTTCAGCCAAGTTTTAAGGATTCTTTGAGGCAAAATGTATTTATCATGCAGTCGACTCTGCATCTGACGTTTCCCCCTCTGCTCTGCTGACACTGTTCCTACAGTGGTGTCTGTCTGGGAGCCCTTGGAGGGGCCCCTGACCTTTGTTTGCTGGACTCTGGTTAATGTATGAAAAATTTAAAATGATATAAGACGTCACATGCTAGAATGTAGTCTTTGAAATCATCTTGAAGGTCCTGGAAAACTCACCTGAAGTAAACTGAAAGCTGTTTTACTGCATGTACATGCATCAAAATATTTCTTTCATCCTCTCCTCCTGAATATTTTCTTCAAAACAGCTATCAGCTGGAAAACACAACGGGACCATATCATGACGCCTCACACGCCTCAACATGTTACACAGGTTTCTCTGAGGTTTTGTCCTTTTTAAAAAAAAAAAAGAGGTTAAAACGATGAACTGAATGGTTGTGAGTGAAAAACTGATGAGCACAGACAGAAATGTGTCTTCAGGAGCTCACTGTGTATAAAACTCTTTTAGAAAACCTACAGTGATCAGAGAGACGACAGAGGAGACATTAGTCCATCATGTCTGTACATGTAGAACAGTCTGTGGGACACTAAGGGGTTAAAGTCTGCTGTGGAGCTTCAGAGTGTCTCTGACTACAACACCCATAATCCATCAGTCCATATGGGTCAATCACTGGCTCTTTAACTAGCTTTAAACTCCAGGAAATCTCAGTGACGTACGTTCCTTCAGCTCAGGCTCTGGTTGGCTATCGAGGCTACAACAACAGCACTGGAAGCTCCTATTGGCTCAAGTGAGGTGTCAATGGAAAGGTCAGGAGCTGGCCTCCATTTTGAGATCCTGTTCAGTTGGTTGTTTACATGCAGGACAGAGAAATTATGGATAAAATGTGGAGAAATATGAAGGTTTGAGGGCAGCAGCTGGTGGATATCTGTGGGTGTAAACTGTGTTTGGACTAAATATGTGACTGGATTTAGATGATCTGGGGCCTCAGAGAGAACATGAAGAAGCTGTGATTCTGTCCTGATGATATGGATCTGTGGATGATAATAATAGCACTTCATAGGTGAGTTATACCTGTTTATTTGTTTGTTGTTTGTCTGACAGAAGTGTTTATTGATCCTGCTGTGGTGGTTGGATCTTCAGATGTTCAGCATTAATGGAACCACGAGGAGAGAAGCTTTTTAAAAATACTTTGTATAAGTACATGACTTATTTAACTTATTTATTAATTTATTTATTCGTTTTTATTATTATTTTATTTGAATATCATTATTTATTTTTATAATGTACTATGTTATGATGTAACTACATTTATATATTATAAAATATATAGAATTAATTAGATATTTTCTAATAAATGTTCTAGTATAATTTTATTCTTACAGTGATTTTCTTTCTTTCTTTATGTTTATGTCTGTTGATATTTGCAACACTTGCTTTCATAGTTTTCTCATTGTCTCTTTGCAGCTGGACTCAAAAAAGCAAATGATTTTTATGTGAAAACCAACATGGTGACAAATCAGATTTTGATACATTCAGACAGATATAATAATAATAATAATAATAATAATGATAATAATAATATGAGAGTAACATCACAGTCACATTAAACAGGGATTAAAATGATAAACAGTTTTTATTTTTGTCAGCTTCTACACTGTGTTCATGATCAATATTACTGACACTGCCCCTGAGTGGAGAGGAGGGATGTTGGTGATGATGATGATGATGATGATGATGATGGTGATGATGGTGATGGTGATGATGGCAATGATGATGTATATCTGAGCATGTGATGTTAAATACAGCAGAGAGCTGACGACGAGGAGACGAGCAGCCTGTTTGAAAATGTGGAGCGACTAAAATAAGATTCCCCAAATCTCCCCAAACCTCCCGCCCCCCCCCCCCCCCCCCGTCTGACCCAGAAAAACACCACAGAGGAAGAGGAGGAGGAAGAGGAGGGGGGAGGAAAGGGAGGAAGAGAGAGAACATTGAGGACAGAAGGGAGGGAGGAAACAGAGATGAAAGAAGTAGAGAATAGGAAGGAAGGAGGTGGGATGCATTTTTTTCTTTTATCTCACCTCCTTCCTTGAGAAGGAAGTGAAGGAAGGAAGGACAGAAGGAAGGAAGGAAGGAAGGAAGGGAACAAAAGGGTGAACAGAGAGACGGGAGATGAGAGGATGGTGCAGAGAAGGAAAGGAGAAGAGGAGATGACTAGGAGAGAGGAAAGAAAGGAGGGTGGAAGGAGGGACAAAAGAAAGTGGTAATAGACAAGAAAAGAAGGTAAGGACAGAGTGTAGGAGGGAAGGAAAGAGAGCGAGGGGGGGTGAAGAGGAGAGATGAAGGAACTAAAAATGAAAGAAGGACAGAAGGAAAAGATAAAAATATGAGAGGCACGAAGAATAGAAGGTAGGAACGAAAGAAAGAAGTGAGGAATACATGGAATAAAAGAAAGGAAGCAAGAAGGAAGGAGGAAAGAAGCAAGGTGGAGAGAGAAGGAGAGATGGGAGGGAGGAAGCAAAGATAAAGAAAGGAAGGAGGAGAGAAGGAAAGAAAGAGAGGAGGAAGGATGCACATTGGAACAGAAGGAAATAGCTGAGGGAAAGGAAAGGAGAAAAGGACAGAAGATAGGAATGAAGGTAGGAATGAAGGAAGGAAAGGAAGCAGAAGAGAAAATGATGGAAGATAAAAAACAAAGAAAGATGAAGAAAGCCGAGCGAAAGATGAAGGAGGAGTGTGTGTCGTTCTCTGAGTTCTCTCAGTGTGTTAATTAGCTGTCTGCTCGTTAAGCAGCCGAGCTTAATTAGAGCTGACGAGCTACACACACACACACACACACACACTGATGAGGCAGCAGGTCTGACTCACAACGGAACCCACAGTTACACAATCCTGTTTCACGGAGACACACACACACACACACACACACACAGCAGCAGAGCGAGGGAGGAGACGTTAAAGTAGGACACTGCAGCAGACAGCGAATGCAACACACACAGAAACTGGAGCTATAGAAACGTATTAAAGTTGTGATCCGACAGTTTCATACAGTCAAGAAAAAAAAAACGGAGTCGATGTCACACACGCTGAATTTTCCGGAAAATCAAACACTTCAGTAAAAATCTGCTGCTTTATTTCCTGACGTCTGATTGGTCAGCAGGAAGGAAGCAAGAACAGACAAATGCTGATGAGTTTGTTTCTGAGTCGACGTCACAATCACAGCTTCAGAGGTGTTCTTGATTTAAAGGTTATTCTTATGGCTGTTTTTACCTTCATTACATCGATGTGTGTGTGTGTGTGTGTGTGTGTGTGTGTGATGACATGCAGCGGGGGCTGCAGGTCAGAATTGAACCCACGGCCCTGCACCAGGGACACAGCCTCAGCACATGGGGCGGCCGCTCTACCAGGTGAGCTGTTAAAGCAGGTAGTCTAAGTCAAGACACGATGATTTTTCCAGCCCATAACCACGTGGCGTTCATGTCTGACCCTGACCACAGGGTCACTACAGCCTTGTTGAAACATAACATTTCAACATATCTGCCACATGATAACGTCACGCCAACATTTGTTCTGGTGGTCGTGGTGAATGTGGGGCGCTGCATTTCTCTTTCCACGTCCTGAGGATACAGAATCAGATTTCTGTGCCTCTCCTGATCTCAGCTGGCTCCAAGCACAACTTCTAACTTCTATAAAAAGAAAGCTGAGTATGAGTTACACAGCACTGCGCTTCAATGGATCATTTCCAACAAAGAATACCACATCCCTGTTATCAATAATCAAGCCACAACCCACAGCAGAGTCTGAGGGTCGTACACATGCGGCGTTTTTGCGCCCTCAAATTCATTGTTTTCAATGTAGACATGCGTCAGACGTGTTTAAACGTCAGAGTGATGCTGTCGCAGCACGAACATGTTCCTGAAACCTATTTTTCAGGGCACGACGGCTGCACCCTGAGATACACAGTGTTCAGCTGTTGGAACCCAGCAGCACACATCACGTCATGTGACGAGGACCAACCAATCACAGCCTAAGCTCTATGACGACCTTGGAGTGGGAGTGCTCGATGTTTTTGCTACGCGCCTCGTGTTTCTGCGCTCTATATGCCTGTTGTTTATGCCTGAGCACTCTGAACTCTTCGAGTTAAAAAAACTTCAGCTCAGAGCAGAAAAGGGCCCCATGTCATCTCTGTTTTCCCCCCATTGTCCAATGGGATGATTTGAGAGGCGGGGCTTCTGTGGTGGTCACGACAACAAGTTTCCAGTTGGTAAACAATGGAGGAGTAACCGGTGGTAGTGGCTGCTAGATACCCAGAGCTATACGACTTTACAAACCACCATCTCAGATTTTACTTCACCCCGACGTTCAGTGATTTTTTCTAAGCAGAAAACATTCAAAGTGTCTCATTACGCTCCAAAGCCAAGACTCCCTTTACAAATCTGTCAGTTTAGACTCTTTCTTTCCTCACTGGCAAAAACACTTCTAAAAAACAAGACTTGACACATTTTTGATGAAAGGATTTGGTGTTTTGGAAAATTCGGCTCGTGGGTTGTCGACCAAACATGTTTCATATTTGAATAAAACCTAAAATCTTACATTTGGAGCAGCAGCAGGTTTTTGGGCGAACACTGTGGAGCAGCACACAGGCAGTTTTATTTAGGAGGAAATCCAGCTGGAGGCTGGTCTGTAACGTGTACGTGGCTAAGCTAAGTAAGCTGAGAGGATTTGAAGACATGGGCGGCTAATGTGAACAGAGAAATATAATTTAGATGAAATGTTGTGCGGCTCCTTGTGGATTATCCCTCAGTGTATAAACTGTTGGATCTGTACAGATCAGGTTCTCTACAGTTTGTGTTTCAGAGAAATGTCTCTGACAACAACAACAAATTCAACCACATCATGAAAACACAGTTAATTCAACTGAGTTTCACCAAACGTGCCACAACAGAAGCCTCTGTGTGAACACAAGATCTCTGGTGACTCAGACGTGGTTTCACTGAACGCTGACGAAGAGAAAAAAAAAAAACAAGAGAAGAAACAAGAGAAGAAGAGAAAATAGAAACAGAGAGGAAGCACGAAGAAGAAGAATGGAGTGACAGAGCGATAGAGGAAGTGACCTCTGACCTGTGAGTCCCGGCCGGGATTCAAACACCTGCTTTGTTCTGCACACAGCCTGAGGACACACACACACACACACACACACACACACACACACTCTCTCTGACATGTGACCTTTAACCTCTCACCCTGAGACCTGAGACACACAATCTGTCTGCTGTGTGTGTGTGTGTGTGTGTGTGTGTGTGTGCTGACGGACACACTCTCTCTGTTAGATTCATTAACAAACAGGATCATGTGACGATAACAAACGGAACGCTGCAGCTGCTGGTCGTCATGACGAAACATTTCAAAACAAATTCTGATTTTTACACATGAAACATTTGAAGAGTTTTTTAAAATCTGATTAAAATTTGATTATTAACAGTTTACACAAGTCCATCCAGAATAATAGTAAAATAATGATGTTAATATCTTTATGTGTCAGTAATAATGTTAATAATTGTAATGTGTTTGGAATAATTTAATAACTGTTTAAGTAAAAATACTAAAAATGGTAATATATTATTAATAATATTAATATTGTAACGTGTTAGTAATAAATGTAATGATTGTAATGTGTTAGTAATGATGTTAAGAGCTGTAACACATTATTGATAATGTCAGGGAGCGGGGTTATAATTTATTTGGTGGTACAGCTAAGAAGAGTGTGTGTATTCCAGTGTGTGGGCTGGACGTGTGGTGCAGGCTGTGTGATGAGTTGAAACAAAGCACAAATATAAATCAATTAAAAAAACTATACAAAAGATATTTTTGGCAGATATATAGATGATGAAGTGTTGTGACTGTAAATAAAGTGGGTTTATTACTTATTATTGAATGAGGTTTATTAACAGACTGGAGACAGTTTTATATTCCTTGTAAATAATTTTGTGAATTTGTTGAAATAATTTGAGAGTCCAAAGATGAAATGTAAGAAAGGTGCAGGGACATAGTTTTAGTTTTACCTCTTTTTGGACGCTGTGATCTTTGACGTGTTTGTCTTTGTTGTGTTCTTTTTTTGGTTCAACATAAAATCATTCATTCATTCATATTGTTTCAATAATCATGTTAATCTTTGTACTGTATTAAAAATACTGTTGATGTTAAACAGACATTATTAAAGTGTCACTTTGGCTCATTGAGACCAACATTTCACTGTTTACAAACCAATCGATCAGTCGATTAACAGAGGAAATAATCAGCTGATTAATTCATGATGAAAATAATTATTTCTTCAAAATGAGCTCCATTTCAGTCACAAATGTTTAAATTATAATAAATGTATTGTTGATCTGCAGCGAACTAAACCACACGTTCCTCTGAGACAGAATCAACACTGACAGTTTAAAGGAACGTTCTCAAAGCGTTCTAAAAAGGTTCTGAAACGTTCTGTGTTTTAAACTCTCTGTTCTGTGTTCTGGTTTGTTTGCTCTGTCTGTCCTGATCAATAACCTGGACCTGATCAGAGGGTATTGATCAGTGTGCAGCTGCTGTGCTCTTCAGACACCCTGCAGCTGATCGATCAGCTGATCA
>JAGQAX010000011.1:43584721-43612221 GCA_019142605.1 Cephalopholis sonnerati
TCCCAGTCTGAACTGCTGCTGCACATCTGCTGTCATGTTGTTCATCTTTCACATTTTCTTCACATTTATCTAAAGACAAAGTCAGAAACACGGAGGAACTGATCATTTAACTTTCAGTGTCTTGTCTGTGTGCAGCTTATTGTCTCTATGGAATAATTTCCTGCTGATGCTGAACACTCTTTAGTCTTTTTATGGAGCTTATTTTCATCTGAAAATTGATTTTAAATGCAGAGCTCCAAGTGCAAATCTGCAGCTGTAACTCTTTCTTTTCTTTCTGATTAAAAATCTAAGTCAGCTGAGTGAAGTGTCTTTTCTTTCTTTCTTTATTATAAGTCGGAATTTCCATTGGAAAATTTTTGTTCCAACTTTCATGCTGCAAGTCTTTTGTCTTTATTTTTCTTCATGAAAACATCCCAGTCCGAACTTCTACTGGATTTCAGCTGTTTTAACGAATTATTATATTGCACGACTTTCACCATTTTTAAAAAATATTTATTAAAAAATGTTAAAATAAAAAAGCCTAAACTTCCAGGTGAATTCAGCTCACGTAACGTTTAGTCTTTCTTCTGTGTGGAGTTTATTTTCTTAATGAAAAAAATTAGGTCAGAGCTTCCTGCTGATTTAACTCTATTTTTTAATGATCTAAAATGTAAATATATACGTAATGCAGAACTGGAATCAGCTGATATAACTGTCATCAGTGCGTCCTCTCTGTGGAGGCTCTTTCTTTATCAAACTAAATCACATTCAGGAGTTTTATTGAGAATCTGCTGATTTAAATCTGCCTGACATTACTGTCCAGATCTGTGTGTTTGTCAGCACCCAATACAGAAAAATTGAATGTTTCTATCTTTTCTTCTTCTGCTGTGAGTTTAATGCTCAAACAGCTGACAGGTTCATCAGCGCCACCAACAGGTCGACCAGCAGCTCAGCAGTGTGTGTGGATGTTACAACTCTATTCTGTCTCCTCACACTGCCAACAGCTGATCAAACAGTCCAGCTGTTAGCACTGACAGCACATCTTTACATCTCTGTCGTCATGACAACTGCATCGGGAAAACCATATGAATGAATGAATGAATGAATGAGGTGGATGAATATTAAACATAACTGGGACAATAAGATAAAATAAAATCAATAAAGATGTCGCTGCTTTTTATTCTGACTTGAGTTCAGACAAAGAGGAGGGGCCACTGTGTGTGTGTGTGTGTGTGTGTGTGTGTGTGTGTGTGTGTGTGTGTGTGTGTGATGGAGAGCCATCGTATCCATTTAGCTCCTTCAGACAGACACTAAACATTGTTCAGTCAGCCATCAGAGCCTGAGGGAGGAGGAGGAGGAGGAAGGGCAGTGAAGGGTGAAACAGGCAGGGGGGAGGCAGTTAAGCTTATTAGTTCCTTCCCATCCCCCAAAACACACACACACACACACACACACTACAGCCAAGACTGAGACCACCACCAACTGATGGTTTTAACCCCCCAGGCGCGCACACACACACACACACACACACACACACACACAGACACACACACACACACACACACACACACACACACACACACAGTCACATCAGTCTTTCTATTAATTTACCCATCACATCAAGTCACTGATGGTTCTGTCGTTAAAGGACGTCTCTGTATATTTTCTATCCCAGGGCTTTTATTTTGGTAGTAATGTCCATCTTCCTGTTTCAGCTTTACACCTGAGACACAACAAAACAGTTTAACGTGTCTCATTGTGAACATCTGCTGCGGTGCAGAGCTGCTCACTACGTGACCTCTGACCTCTGTGCCTCCGGTGCAGCTCACCTGACGGCTCAGGTCGACTCTTCTTCTGCTTCACTGATCCAGAGCCTGCTGTTAAACTGTGTCTCAGGGCCATGTGGACATGTTGAGACATCCTGCGTCTCCTAACGTCTCTGCTCTGAAGCTGCTCTGCTGAATGTCCAAAACACAAGACCTCTTTGTTTGACGTTTTCAGGGGAATCATCTGAGCTTTGGTGTCATTTCTTTACTTCATTTATAGAGTGAACTGAACGTGTGTTGTTTATTTGTGCTCTTCTCATGTTGTGTTTGATTTGACTTGTGTCAGGGATAGACCAAATCTGCCCAAATCTGCCCTGCCTGTCTTGTGTTATATTTTATATTTATTCGTTGGAAAAGTTAATAAAATATAACTTTAGTATAATTTACAAAGACATAAAACAGAGAAAATCACCTCCTAACTCTGTCCTGTGTGTGTGAAGGTTATGATCTTTATTTAGCAAAAAACCCTAGTCGGAACTTTCATCAGAAAACTGTCAGTGTAACTTTCATCAGTCTCTCTTCTGTGCAGAGTTTGTTTTCTATATTCATTAAAGGAAAACAAGTCAGGACCTTCACTGGAAATTCAATTATTCAACTGTGATAAGTCAGTTTGTGAATAAAAACAACGAGCGCTGACCAAAGTGATTTTCAGAGACAACAAATACACAAGTCTTTCCTTTGCATGAAGGTGATGCTGCTTATTAAAAAAAAAAAAAAAAAAATCAGAACGTCTGTTCAAAATCTGGTGATCTGAGGTGCCTATTGGCTCATCTGGTAGAGTAGTACAAAGACTTTGTCTTTTCCCCTGCAGCCGTGGGTTTGATTCCAACCTACAGCCCCTCGCTGCATGTTGTCCCCCCTCTCCTTCTCCCCGTCACTGTCCTTCCAATTAAAGGCAAAAAAAAGCCCTACAAATATCTTTTTTATATCTGCTGTAACTTGTTTTAACTCTCTCTTCTGTACGGAGCACAAGGCAAATTAAAAAAAAATCCAAGTTATTTTCTTTACTGTTAAAAATAAAAATAAAAGTCAGAACCTCAGCTGGAAATCTGCTGATTTCATTTTGTTCTGTCTGACTTTGGTACGAATTTTCAAAATCTCCAAAAAAAAACAAACAAACCAAAAACTCCATGTGAAAATCTCCACTGAAAATTAGTTGATTTAACTTTATTATGTCGTTCTTCTGGATGAAAAAAACAAAACAAAATTCCATGTCATAATCTCCATTAAAAATCTGCTGATTTCTTTTTCTCTGTCTTTCTTCAGTACGAACACGATTTCATTTATTGGTGAAAAGCATTAAAGTCACAGTGTCAATCTGTTTAACTCTTACTGAGTTTTATCTTAGTCAAAAGATCAAAGTCAGAATCAGCTGATTTAACTCTGATAAACTTCTCTCCTCGTCAGAGTTTGACACATTTGATAAACTCACGTTATAAAATATTAATAACTGAATGCTTAATCGATGAAGCTGATGATGAAGCTGATCAATGGATGGTTGGATTAACAGACTGTTAGCGTTTCAGCTCTGAGAGCAGCCCCTCCTTTAAGCCTGGATTACTGTCACCATGGTAACAATTATATATAATATAAAGGATAATATATACCCATTATACCCCCCCGACCCCCCCGTCATGGTTAGAGTGGTAGAGCGAGGTAGAGATAAAGACAGAGAGGGAGGATGAAGAGTGTGAAGAGTCTTCATCTCTTCAGGGAGCTGACAGATTTACTCGTTCTTCCATCATCTCCTTGGCAACCGAATAATAATTAATCCACCTCTGTGTGTGTGTGTGTGTGTGTGTGTGTGCGTGTGTGAAGGCATCTCTGTGAATGTGTGTGTGTGTGTGTGTGTGTGGATCATGTTTTCTGCAGTGTGTGTGATTTTCTGTGCAGTCTGTGGTGATGCAACAATATCTATCCTTCAATATGTAGGGCAGCTGTTAGCGAGCACAGGATGATGCAAAGGGGGGGGGCAGAGGAGAGAAATATGGAAAGTTTTTCCCTCCATTTTTTCACCTGCAGTAAAAACAAAACTGGATGTGAAGATGTTTCTGTTCACTGATGCAGTGACTGACTCTCACCACAGGGGGAGCCAACAACAAGTCTCGCCTCACACTTCACTACAGATTAATAAACACATTCACACAAAACTGAGGACACAGAGACGGATGGTTTATCTGTCAAGGCACATCTATAGGTGTGTGTCGCCTCTATGCAGAGTCTACACACACCGGTGTGTCACTCTGCAGTTACACCTCCCAAACACTGGGCAGCGGTGGAGCTTCTGTGATGTGCTGTGAAGTTTGACTGATTCCAAACACACATTAAACACAACTAAAACACACATTAAACATGTCCTGACAGAGACCGTTTTAAACACAACTCAGCCTCATTATAACAAGATTCCAACCTGATCTCACTCCAAAGTCTCTGAACACCAGCTCCTGGTCAGTGACCTCCGGCGTCAGACACCGCCAGACACAGCCTTCCTTTCATGTCGGCATGATACGTGTACAGTCGCCTCTTTTGTTAGCGGCGTTAGGGGGAAACGTCGCAGGACGACAATGAAAGTTAAGGCGGTATAAATCCAGGTAGGTCAGGCAGGTAAGACCTCGTGCATCATGACGCTTTCTCTTTAAAAGCTCCACATATTGTGCCTTTGCTTTCACTGATATCTTTACAGAACTTTAACCCTTTGTGTTTCTAACATTATTTGTGTTAATAAAAGACTGAACTGTGAATGAGAGCAGAACTGTGGGTTTAGTCTGACTATCAGGAACAACAAACACATTCCAGCATCATGTTACAGATACAGTCTGCCGTCAGACCACCACAAACACTTTGTTAAATAATGAAGGAAAACTGTGTGTGTACTTTATTTTGGCGGGGTTTGTGTTTTTGTTGTTATGCAAGAGACGAAGAGACGAAGAGCAGAGCAGCTCTCAGCAGTAAATATCTTCGACATGAGGTACACACGCAGCTGAAGGCCACGGTGTGTGTGTGTGTGTGTGTGTGTGTGTGTGTGTGTCCTGCTTTAAACTGCTGCAATCAGTACTCAACATACAGTGACACTACTATGAGTGGTACGACTGTTATACAGGCTGCTGTAACTCACAGTCCTACAGGTGTAAATCAACAACATTATTCTGAGACAATTTAAAGGACAACAACGTAAATTTATCACTGAGACAGACAGACAGACAGACAGACAGACAGACAGAGGACAGACAGACAGACAGAGGACAGACAGACAGACAGAGGACAGACAGACAGACAGAGGACAGAGCTGCAGAGTGTTGAAGTCTCAGAGAGTTTGTGTCTCGCTGACAGGAAGCAGAACACACAGGAATGTTTCTGACACTAAAAACTAAACATCATGTAACTCTCTGTCCGTCTGTCTCAGAAAATACTGTGATGCAATTTAACTCCTGCGTGCAGCGTTCACACACACCTCCAGCTCTGCTCAGATCGACTGATTAATTCCCACCCAGCAACTCCAAACTACACAACCTGCTGCTGAGGAGGAAAAAGACGAGTTCAGCTGTGCTGCGTTCAAGGACCTGCAAAAACCTCTGAATTTAAAGAGGGGCCACAGACTGAAACACAACGACACATGGGCAAGAAAAAAAATGTAAGTATTTTATAAATGAGAGTTTTTCATTTGAAGAATGTGGCCGCTGATACGCAAAGACTTCTGTTCAAAGAAACAAAACCACAGTGGAGGCAGTAGGTGATAATCGGTGTATGGCCAACACCACAGTGACACTGCTCACACGACCACCGTGGCAAATCTGATAAATGTTTAAATTTATTCACCATGAATCAATTTTCAAAACTTTTCATTAACTATTTTTAGAATATTTTACCACATTTATATGACTTTAATCTAGTGTTGAACATTTCGTAGCGAGTTTATACATTTTGAACCTTGATGCTTTTTAGTTTTTATATTTGCCGTACGTTGTGTTTTATAGTTGTATATGTTGCTGTTTCAGCTGTTCTTTTAGTCCTTATATTTTGCTCTCTGGGATCTGCCTTCCTCTGAGCTTCACTGCACCTGCTGCACAACAGTTTCCCTCAAAATAAAGTTTTGACTTATCTTTTCTTGTTTTACACAAAATAAAAGCAAAAATCTGTAAAAACACAAAAGTTGTCATTTGATTGAAAATATATATAAAATAGTGACAGGTCACATGACTGATGGAGGACAGAGGGTCTGTCAGCGAGGTCAACATCCAAACTACACAAACTTCTCTCGTTATCGTTGAATCATTTACTTTTTTACTGATTTTCTCTGTTTATATTTTATTAAACTGAATAACTGTTGAATCACATTCATATTTGAAGAATGTGTGTTTGGTTTATTTTCGTCTCTCTGCAGTTTCTTCAGATTTCCTCTGGTAGTACTGAAACTCCTCCTCACATAGTTCTGTCTGTACGGCTGCTGTACACTATCTACACACACACACACACACACACACACACACACACACACACACAGTAACAGACATGCCTCTGAGTTGCCAGTCAGCTTGTTACTCTCCACCTGCTGCTGTGTATATCTGCCCATACATCTATCACTGTGTGCGTGTGTGTGTGTGTGTGTGTGTGTGTGTGTGTGTGTGTGTGTGTGTGTGTGTGTGGTCTGAGCCAGCTGAGAGTCTGTATTTGCTCAGCAGTAATCGTCTGCTTGCTCACATGGACACAGTGTTTGCTGCCGTCCACACAGTCCGACTGTGTGTGTGTGTGTGTGTGTGTGTGTGTGTGTGTTTGTGTGTGTGTGTGTTTGTGTGTGTGTGTGTGTGTGTGTGTGTGTGTGTGTGTGTGTGTGTGTGTGTGTGTGTGTGTCCGCTCTGGTCCAGTTTACTTTATTTTTATCAGAAACTAAAAGTTGCAGCAGCTGTTTTTTTTCCTGAACTCTTTCAAATATTTTGACTGAAATAAAACTTTATTGAATCAGATCAAACGGACGATTTCTAAATATGGATTTGAACTGATCCATCTCTAAGCCCCGCCCCTTTGTGATGGTCCATATGTCAAACTGACTGACAGCAAAAACAGTTTAAACACCAACACGCTCTCACTGCGACCTCGTCACACGTCCACGTTTGGTCATGGACTTTCCACGTCCACATATGACGTCACTGACCGAGCTCTGGTGTCCGACGACTTCAGAGTGAGACCGAGTTGTAAAAAGATAAAGACAGACGCTAAAGGCTAACGAACAGATCACAGTGCAACAGTGAACCACCACATCACCTGGCCACCAAGAGAGAAGACAATGAATGTGAGGGAAATTTTGCTAATGTTGAAGCAGCTGTGTGTCATCACAGAGTGTGCAGATTAACGTGCCGTGGCGGCACGGGGAGAAGACAAACACTGACACACACTCGGTCCAATAACATTTGGAAAGTCTAGAAGAGCTGTGAGATCAAATCATTTTATTCTTGTTCAAGTTAGCAGAGCGCTACACCGAGAGTCGGCCGCTCGACCGGTGTAAGTTGACGGCATGGCCGCACCTGACTGTGCTCGACCGTGCTCCACGTCCGCAAGTCTCTAGTGCGCCTGCTTTATAGATCCAATGATGCGGACGCAGCGCGAGTATCTGCCTTATTTCATAGAGTGAAATTTGGCTTTTTTGGTCACTGAGCAACTTTCACTGAGCTATTCAATGCTACATCCAGGTCTCTAAACACATCCATGACTGAGTGTGGAGCAGCAGACTGAAGCACGCAGTCTGTGCGGTCACAAAACATGCAGACGCTTGCAGTCATGTACGGATGATGACATTTAGGTCACAGGGAACAAAATGGAGCCTCATGAACACACAGAAACTACAAATTGGCCCAAAGCTTCCTGTTGTGTAATCTGTCGTGCACTGTTTTGCATAAAGTATTTTAACGACTAAAAAATAATCGTGGTCGCAGTAATAATAATAAAATAACCACACTGACTGAGAGGATGAGGATCTGACCTGTCACATGCTGCATGTTCAGATTTGGGAATTATATTTCCAATACTGTAACACTCTGAGGATGTTCACAGGAAGTATGTTGTTGCCGTGTTGTTTTTGTTGCCTGTATCAGTCTCCATGTTTTCCATCACAGTGATGTAAACGATGTGTCAGCAGCTCCTGTTTGGACGCACGCAAACGATCAGCTGAAGAAAAGTTGGAGATATGATGACGCTCATGTTCTGCAGCGTCTCTTCTCTCTGAGCTGATTTATGGAGGTTTATTCTGGATGGACGATATCAACATGTGTCTCATGTCTGAGTGTGTTAAAGAAGAGGAGGAGGAGGAGGAGGAGGAGTATGTTTGGTTTGACACTGATCCAATCAGACTGTTTGTTTTCTTCATCTCTTTGTGTCTCTCTCTGACTTCAGACCGAGTGATGCTCTCAGATCAGATTTACTCTGCAGGATCTGTTTTCTTTCAGCAGATCCATCACACAGCAGCGGCGGCCGCTCTGACCTCAGATCAGCAGTTAGCGGTGACGGCGGCCGGAGGCAGCCAGAAATGGAAAGTTCGTTAACTCCTCTGTGACTCACTGATTGGTTCATGGACTTCACTGCTGGTTATAATTACACAGAGAACATTCATAAATGTTATTAGCTGCCGTTCAATTATTTCCCTCTCCTCCATGATTGTTCTTTTAATTGATGATCAGTTTTTTTGATTTGACGGCAGATACGGCGCTCGTTAGGACAGATCCAGGTGAGACAGAGGGCGGGGGGGGGGGCTGCAGAGAGCTAATTAATTTCTGTAGGAAATAATTGTCACTCATTTCATTGTGTGATGAAACACCAGGCAATAACACACACACACACACACACAGGCGCAGTGTGAAGTGGGTCGGGGTGTTTCAGTGAAAAACATCACGCCGGTGCTAGAGGACACGTTCATTAAAGGGCAGACAGTTAACGAACTCGACGCCATGTTGGATCCTCTTCAGGCTCAAAAACAGCTCCGAGTCAGAAACACGTCGGTTTCTTTAATCACAGATCGAATCTGTGATTGTCTGGTAACCATGGCAACACGTATGAGCCGTCTGTAGTCATCCACTGATGGACAGGAAGTCACAGGAAGCTGAACCAGCTGTGGTGTTTGTGTGTTCCTTCATGTGTGTTTTAGCTTCATTAAAAAGTGGGTGAAACTTAACGACTCGCTGACCTCAGGCTGAACTGGGTGTAACATCAGGGAATGTTCAAAGTGGAAACTTTCAACAGGAATAAATAGGAATTTATGGGGAATTAACAGGAAATAATGGGAACAAAGTAAAATCATAAATCATGAACGAGGTCCCTCATGGATAAACACAAGCTGAGTTCTTCCATCCCATTCTTACCATTAACACTAATGGGTCGTTGATTTCTGCGTCAGACACCGATGAGAAACTGGGATCTTTTTATGATGGTTTGACACACGCCATCGATAGCGTCAGATCCAGCATCTGAATCATAAACCAAATATTAAAAACACGACTGCACCTCATTCGTTTTCCTCTCCTTGTTTCTGAAAGAGATCCGTCCTGGTTCAGTTTTCAGGGCTTTTCACAATAACCTGTTTAACACTTCCTGTTCAAGGTGGCAACATCACGCTGTCGTTTCACCTTCCTGTTCTGTATCAGAGGAACCATCGCAGAATGGAGGGACAGAGTTGTCTCACCTCCCACCGTAGGAGATTTTAAAAACAGCTGCTAGCAGTTAGCAGCTAACTCAAAGAAGAAGAACAGCAGCTGTTAGCAGTTAGCAGCTAACTCAAAGAAGAACAGCAGCTGTTAGCAGTTAGCAGCTAACTCAAAGAAGAACAGCAGCTGTTAGCAGCTAACTCAAAGAAGAACAGCAGCTGTTAGCAGTTAGCAGCTAACTCAAAGAAGAAGAACAGCAGCTGTAAGCAGTTAGCAGCTAACTCAAGGAAGAAGAACAGCAGCTGTTAGCAGTTAGCAGCTAACAGGAGCTCCTTACCCTCCAAGCAGAGGACGAGATCAGCCGCATTGTTATTGTTTATAAAGAGCTGCTGACACGTATGTTATACGTCACACTAGAGGCTGACGCTGTTGTGTTACATGTCACGCCTCTTTTGACTCTGTGATGTCATCATGCTGTCTGACATCACACACTGGAGCCACATGATGCCGCCGTCGTTCGGTTCTGTGTTAAAACACAAAGGAGGCGTAAAGACGGGACGTCGTAGCGGCTCTGTGGCGCCATCTCTGTGTAAAGAGGTCTCATGAGAGCGTCTCCTCCGACCTGACAGACTGAATCTTTTGATTCGTCTGACTCGTTTGATCCAAAGTTACAGAAACAAACTTAACATCTTCATATTGGATCTGATGCTACTGTAACACATACACACACACACACACTGGTGATATTTGGAAGCAGCAGAGAATGAAGAGAGTGTGTTTACTGGGAACACTGGGAACACTGGGAACACTGGGCCTTATCATCACCATCGTCTGGGGAACTCCTGAGAACAGGAAGCACTTCTCTGAGGGCACAAAGAGCTGTGTGACACACACACACACACACACACACACACACACACACACACACACACACACACACACACACACACACACAGCAGATCCTCTGAGCTGCTGTTCAGTAAAGTGGTTCCAGTCTGATTGTGACTGGTGTCACTGGTTTATATCCTCAGTATCTGCACACATACAGCTGACACTGTCTGTCTGTCTCTTCTCCTTGTTTTCTAACCTCTCCTCTTGTCTCCTATCCTGTCTCCTTGTCTCCTCTCCTCTCAGTGTTTTTCTTGGATCAGTCTAAAATGTTCTGCTGGTGTTAAACAGCTGTCACAGTACGGCGCACACACACACACACACACACACACACACACAGTACAGTACCCCCCCCCCCCCCCGTATCTTCTGTTAATGTGACCCAGTTTCAGGTGCTCAGTGGATTAAGCTCCAACACTTTCTCCCCCGTTTTCCTTTTCTCCTCTTTCTCTCCTCTCTCCTTCTCTCCTTCCTCCTCTACCTCTTTTTTCATCATCCATTTCATGTCCTTCCTACCTTCCTCCCTCCAATAAAATCTCCTCCATCATTCTCTTCTCTTCCTTTTCCTCCATTTTCACTCATCCTACTCATCTCCTTTTTTCCTCCTTCCGTCCCTCTCCATCTTCCTCTTCTCTGTCCTTCTCTCCTCTCCTTCCCCATCTGTCTTTCTTTCCTCTTCCTCCATCTCTCAGCATCCCTTTGTCATCTCAACTCTTCTTCTTCATCAATCGTCTCCTCTTTCTTTCTTTTCTTCTTTTCCTTTCTTCCTTCCTTTCTCCTCTTTCTTTTCCTTTTCCAGAATCGCCTCCTCCCTCGTTTTTTCCATCTTCCTACATCTTCCTTTGTTCTCCATCCTCCTTTCCTTCGTCTTCCTCCTCCTCCTCCTCCTCAGACCTCCTGCTGACTGATGATGCTGATAAATATGACGATCACATTAACTGATTAAAGTTCGTCTTCATCTTCAGGACTGAATTAATCTGCAGCTTTAATGTCATTATACTTTCTATTATCATCCATTAAATCATCTGCGTCAACATCACACACCGTCTGTTTGTCTGTTTGTTTGTTTGTTTACAGTTTGTATCCAGTGATCTTCTGTTTATTGTTTTCAGTCTTTGTTGTTTTGCTGCTCTTCTTCCTTACAAAAAAAAGTGAGGAAGAAGTGCTTCAAATCTCTCACACAGTTTTTCGACGAACATTCAAACATCCTCAGAGGCCAAACGCTCGATCACATGATGTAAACAACAGTGACAAATGTGTCTCCGTCCTGTGACTCAGATCTGCTCCCAAGTGGAACCAGTTCTTTGTTGGCTCGTTAAAACCTTCAAACAAATGTCATACAAATCAGGTGGCTAGTTTATCACTAATCCTGCTGACAAACAAACAAACAAACAAACAAACAAACAAACCAAACTAAAAACACGACCTGCACAACACTGATGAAACTTCACAGAGTGACGAATAATGCAACACTTCCTGTAGTTTTTCCACAATAAAAGCCTTCCGCTCCCGACACGTTACAGAAACACGTGCCTGATCAAATCAGCCTTAGTTTACTTCAGTAAATAAAAAGTTGAGGGTTTAAATCTATTCATCAGTGATCTGACTGTAATCAACCAGCACTGATCACACAACACAGGAAGTCACTACAGAAAATAAAACCTTCCATAAAGACCGTGAGACGCAACCGAAAACTCCACAGAAAGTATCTCAGTAGACCTTTAAACTGTAACAACAATCTCCCATGAAGGTCCCTTATTGTGAAAAGTCAGATTTCCATGTGTTTTTCAAAATAAAGCAGGTACAGATGCACCTGTAGAAATACTGTGAACGTATGAAAACTCTCTGTCCACAAAGAAGTACACACAGCTGTGCCTTTAAATGAGCCATCAGGATTTCTGTGAATTTGTGATGTCACAACTGTATGACTTTGACCATTTGAAACATAAACTAAATGGTTCCCTTCGTACTTCCTGTTTGAATGTTTTGCAATGTCTATGAATGACATCAGCCGACAGGAAGTAAACATGGACCCATGTTGTTGCCCACTGTTTGTTTGTTTTCCTACGAAAAGCAACGCACAAAATTTGTACATATCCCACGTAATGATGAGCCAGTAATTCATGTACCAATATAACCCACGTATTTTAGAAGGCTGTGATCATGTGACCAAAGTGATGATGGGAGTAAAGAAGCGTTCTAGTCAGGAGGCAGGTTGGTGCAGTGGACGGGTCACAGAACACAGGACTTTCCTGAGGAGACCCGTGTTGGAAACCATGTGAACTTTCAGTCATTTTAAGGTTCGTCCTCGACATTTTTCTTTCCCTCAACCTAACTTCAGTGATTATACGGAAATTATGTAACTTGGCATTTATTACTTTACATTTGGGACCTAACGTCATTTGTGGGGCGCACACTGACACGGGGAGAACATGTCAGAGCACCCAGAGGAAACCCACGCTGACACGGGGAGAACATGTGGGAGCACCCGGAGGAAACCCACGCTGACACGGGGAGAACATGTCAGAGCACCTGGAGGAAACCCACGCTGACACGGGGAGAACATGTGGGAGCACCTGGAGGAAACCCACGCTGACACGGGGAGAACATGTTGGAGCACCTGGAGGAAACCCACACTGACACGGGGAGAACATGTCAGAGCACCTGGAGGAAACACACGCTGACACGGGGAGAACATGTGGGAGCACCCGGAGGAAACCCACGCTGACACGGGGAGAACATGTCAGAGCACCTGGAGGAAACCCACGCTGACACGGGGAGAACATGTGGGAGCACCTGGAGGAAACCCACGCTGACACGGGGAGAACATGTTGGAGCACCTGGAGGAAACCCACACTGACACGGGGAGAACATGTCAGAGCACCTGGAGGAAACACACGCTGACACGGGGAGAACATGTGGGAGCACCTGGAGGAAACCCACGCTGACACAGGGAGAACATGTCAGAGCACCTGGAGGAAACCCACGCTGACACGGGAGAACATGTGGGAGCACCTGGAGGAAACCCACACTGACACGGGGAGAACATGTGGGAGCACCTGGAGGAAACCCACGCTGACACGGGGAGAACATGTGGGAGCACCTGGAGGAAACCCACGCTGACACGGGGAGAACATGTGGGAGCACCTGGAGGAAACCCACACCGACACGGGGAGAACATGTGGGAGCACCTGGAGGAAACCCACGCTGACACGGGGAGAACATGTGGGAGCACCCGGAGGAAACCCACACTGACACGGGGAGAACATGTCAGAGCACCCAGAGGAAACCCACGCTGACACGGGGAGAACATGTGGGAGCACCCGGAGGAAACCCACGCTGACACGGGGAGAACATGTCAGAGCACCTGGAGGAAACCCACGCTGACACGGGGAGAACATGTGGGAGCACCTGGAGGAAACCCACGCTGACACGGGGAGAACATGTTGGAGCACCTGGAGGAAACCCACACTGACACGGGGAGAACATGTGGGAGCACCTGGAGGAAACACACGCTGACACGGGGAGAACATGTGGGAGCACCTGGAGGAAACACACGCTGACACGGGGAGAACATGTGGGAGCACCTGGAGGAAACCCACGCTGACACGGGGAGAACATGTCAGAGCACCTGGAGGAAACCCACGCTGACACGGGGAGAACATGTCAGAGCACCTGGAGGAAACCCACGCTGACACGGGGAGAACATGTGGGAGCACCTGGAGGAAACCCACACTGACACGGGGAGAACATGTGGGAGCACCTGGAGGAAACCCACGCTGACACGGGGAGAACATGTGGGAGCACCTGGAGGAAACCCACACTGACATGGGGAGAACATGTCAGAGCACCCAGAGGAAACCCACGCTGACACGGGGAGAACATGTGGGAGCACCCGGAGGAAACCCACGCTGACACGGGGAGAACATGTCAGAGCACCTGGAGGAAACCCACGCTGACACGGGGAGAACATGTGGGAGCACCTGGAGGAAACCCACGCTGACACGGGGAGAACATGTCAGAGCACCTGGAGGAAACCCACGCTGACACGGGGAGAACATGTTGGAGCACCTGGAGGAAACCCACACTGACACGGGGAGAACATGTGGGAGCACCTGGAGGAAACACACGCTGACACGGGGAGAACATGTGGGAGCACCTGGAGGAAACCCACGCTGACACAGGGAGAACATGTCAGAGCACCTGGAGGAAACCCACGCTGACACGGGGAGAACATGTCAGAGCACCTGGAGGAAACACACGCTGACACGGGGAGAACATGTGGGAGCACCTGGAGGAAACCCACGCTGACACAGGGAGAACATGTCAGAGCACCTGGAGGAAACCCACGCTGACACGGGGAGAACATGTCAGAGCACCTGGAGGAAACCCACGCTGACACGGGGAGAACATGTGGGAGCACCTGGAGGAAACCCACACTGACACGGGGAGAACATGTGGGAGCACCTGGAGGAAACCCACACTGACACAGGGAGAACATGTTGGAGCACCTGGAGGAAACCCACGCTGACACAGGGAGAACATGTTGGAGCACCTGGAGGAAACCCACACTGACACAGGGAGAACATGTTGGAGCACCTGGAGGAAACCCACACTGACACAGGGAGAACATGTGGGAGCACCTGGAGGAAACCCACGCTTACACAGGGAGAACATGTAAACTCCACACAGAAGGGCTCCCCTACCCTGGGGTTCAAACCAGCAACCCTCTTGCTGTCATGAGACATTCACTGCAAATAATTTCTATACAGTTACAATATGTAACTGTATTATTTCACAGTATTACCACCTTAAATGGACGGAGCAGTGAGTGACAACAACCCCGCCCACATTAAGAGGACTGTCTGAACAGACCCAGGGTCAGGGTACCATGAAGCTACTGTACTGAAAGAGACGGGGCTTTATGTTCACTTTAAGTCCTCCACACTGCAGCTTTAAATATCTACAATGAAATCTACTAATTGATTTGTTTTTACCAATTTACAAGCTGGTTAATTAACTACTCACCACACACACACACACACACACACACACACACACACACACACACACACACACAGTGACACACAGAGACAGTGTACAGTACAGTCTGCTGGAGTGTGTGCTGTTTTTCAGAAGTCTAACCATGTTCAGATTTAGACTGGGTGTGGCAGTAACTCGCCACACACACACACACACACACACACACACACACACACACACACACTACACAGAATATTTTGTAGACCAGCCATGAAAGACAGAGAGAGGAAGCAGATACACTCACTCGCTTTTCATTTAGACCTCACACTGTTTTACTACTGTGTGTGTGCGTGTGTGTGTGTGTGTGTGTGTGTGTGTGTGTGTGTGTGTGTGTGTGTGTGTGTGTGTGTGTGACGTCAGGCTAAAACGTGTCCTTTGGGACAAACTTTATGGATTTCGCTGTAAAACACGGTCAATAAGGAGAGAGGAGAGAGGAGGGTGAGGAAGGTGAGGAGGGTGAGGAGGACAGACAGGAAGAGAGAAAGAGAGATGAAGTCATTTCCCAAGGTGAGTCCTGACGATGCACAGACACACACACACACACAGTGATAAACTTACTCTGTGTGTGTGTGTGGGATAGTAAGTATTTATCAGAGACTCCTGACCGAGAATGAAGAGTCATTTATCAGCTGGCAAGGACACACACACACACACACACACACACACACACACACACACACACTACAGTTAGAAAAATAAACTCACAGCAGAAAAACAAACGTCCCGCATGTTTCTGTTCGCAGCAGGTTTAAAATCTCTTTAAATGAGATGCTAAATAAAACACTAAATTCACTTTGTGGTGTTGCTGATTTATATGTATATATATATCGTGTGTGTGTGTGTGTGTGTGTGTGTGTGTGTAATGTCTTACTTTCAGCATTAACTGTGCTCCACCTGCTCTGTTCATACTGCTCATCAGGCCTGGGCGGTGTCACAGTATCACGGTATACCAGACTGCTCAGAAACCCGACACATTCCTCTCTCCAGTGTTTCCCATTAATCAATGAGACTGTGGCGGCCCGCCACAGTCTCATTTGGGCCCGCCACAGTCTCATATGGAGAAAAAAATACGATCTGTCACTCTGTCAGACCATTACACAGCTGTACTTTCCTACCGCCCGTAAACAAGCGAGAACAAGAGTGCGCGCGCACTGGTCACGCTCATAGATGTCGCTCTTTACTAGATACCTTTGGCGCGAACCAGATTCCAGCGACACTGGAGCGGGACGTCTGACTCTGAGGTGAGTGCAACTTCTTTTTTGGGCAATAGCGCCCATGCTAACTGCGGCCGTGGACACAGTATCTTACTGCGCTGTCTGCCCCCCTTCTCGGGAAGAGGAACGGCTGCACCGCGCACGTCTTGGTTCCAGAGTTTCAGTGAGGAGAGCGGCCACGCTGCTTCATTATCACCGCGCATTCAGAGTCCGTGCAGGCACACAGTACAATCACCTGTTACCATACCAACGAGCTGACGCCGCTTATTATTTCATATTCTCCTCTCCTGGGGCCTCATTTATTACAGCGTGTAAAAGTCCTCTTAAATTTCACTTACGACGAAAAGGCAAAACGTGCGTATGACCAAACTATATACACTCTTTTCAGATCTATCAAACTCTGCGTACATACGGCTGCACGCTATTCCCCGTGATAAATCACACCGCGCCGAGAAAAGTGTGGATGTGAACACACCTCGTTTCCCGCCTTGAACACGCCCGAACATAACCATAGCCTATATGGTCAATGCAAATCAGTACGTGCATATTAAGTAGCCATGTGCGCTCTGGGATTTTGTAGAGTGACGTCAGTGTAAGACGGTGAACACAACAGACGGAGAGAGCATGGAAGAAGCTGAATTTCTCTCAAAGCGAGATACACAGCAATATCGGGAAATATCAGTCAGAAAATGATCTTGCATTGATTTAGGCTACGTTTTGTGATGAATTGGGCCGCAGCAAATTTAGGAATGTGAGTGAGTTTTTGGTTTTGTTTCTGAATTAAATTTAAAATATTTCTGATATGCCTTTGTAAGTTCTTATTTATCAACGTATGTTCATGTCCATGGTCCCAAAATGCACTTACTGTAAGGGCGATACATCGCGCTTAAAAACGTACACACACATTAAAACCGCCGAGGGTCAGAGACTCTCCCACCACAGTCTCCTAAAATCCTGTGGGAAACACTGCTCTCTGTTGAACTCGTCGGGTATCATTCATGAAATGTTCGTAAATCTGTGAGTAGATGTGCACATAAAAATCCTTGGTACTAAAAACCTACTCCAGATTCACGAATGCTGCGGTAAACTCAGATTTGATCATTGACCCATGTGTATGTTCATGAACGCCAATCAATGGTAAACTGACAGCACGCTCAGGCTAGTCAAAAATTAGCATACATCCCGCCCATAAACATCCAATGAGCACCATATATGGACGTGATAATTTCTACAGATAGGTGCATCCTGTCGACCTGCGGACATGAAGCAAACAAAGAACAGGGAAACTTTTCTGACTCAGAGTTATTTTAGGTGAAGTTATGTTAGCAGTGGTGTGACAGGGACAGGTACATCACAGGCCGTTATCTCCGTGTCCTCTGTTGCACGAACCATCCCACAAACTTAACGAAAACATTCAATATGAAGCAAGAAAAAAAAGCACACGTACACAGAAGCTACAGCTATAGCAACAGTTGGAGGCTCCACCCAGTCAAAGCTGCAGACGGATGGTCGCATCATTGGAGAGACCTCTTTAACAGTAACAGCAAGCAGCCATGTGCCAAGCGCTGGTTTTCGACAGAGTGAGACCAGGTTGTACTAACATAATGCAAAGTCATGTGACATATGTCACTAGCGTAGCATGCTACACATACTAGCACACTACGCTGCTATCCAAAGAACTCGACTGACTTCTGGTTTCACACGAGAAACAAACAGCAGCTCCGAGCTGACAGTCCAGAGTTTGTTTTACCCGTCCACCTCCCCTCCGGCCCTCCATGAACTTTCACGCTCTTTATACGATGGTAGTTACTGCAGCCTCAGAAACAGCCGTCGTCAGTGTCTGACGCTGAGGTCTACTGACAGAGCGGAGGTATTTGATGAGTTAAGAGTGATACAGACTGACTGTACGGCTCTTTCCAGTTCAGATGCTCGTCTGCATGTCGTTGTCTCGGAGCCTGAACTCTGAGCAGGGACAAACGTGTGTGTGGCGTCGCTGCAGCAGCAGCAGATCTGGTTTCTCCACAGGACTGACAGTTTGTCTTGTAGCAGCAGTAGCAGTAGATGTAGCGGCGGTATTGGTACCAGACGTTTCCAGAGCTGATCAGTGTTGCAGCGCCTGTTCTGTCACTCTCCACTGACTCTGCTGAGGTAAACTAACAGTCCAGCTCTCCGACACCATCTGGACCCTCAGCAAACACACGACTGAGGGTTTCATCTAAATTTAGCTCAACAGAGTTCGTAGAAAATATCCAAATAAAATAAATGCTTGTTTCCAGCCGCTCCTGCTGTCTGAATATTAATATGAAATATATAAAAACAGCTGGTCGGTGCCATTAAAGCTCAGCAGAAGAAGAAGAGGTGATTCAGTTAAAGCTCACACTCGGATGAGTTCTTTCACTCAGGGTTTTATGCACAAATTGGAAATGCTGCACTGAATGCATCAGTAATAAGAACACTTTATTTTCCTGATAACATTTGAAAGCAGGACTTTACCTGTGATGGAGTTTTATTAGATCATGGTGCCATGGATCACTTAGCTCACAATACAGAATCCTAAATCAGCAGGAAAACAAGTGAGCGTCTGTGATATTTAAACGGATTATGGTGCTCTGCTCTGGAACCAAAATTAAAATATGGCTGAAGAAAACTTGATATAGAAGCAGACATGCAGACAGCACTGACTGCTGATCTGATCCAGGTCTGAGCGCAGTCTGAGAGCACCGTCTGCCTGAGCGGCGACTTGAGGGGAGAGCAGTCCTGAGCTACGCCCTCCTGTTGTATCTGAGCTCTTAAATTTCAGCTGAGCTCTAAACTGAGCTTCTGATTATTTGACATGACGAAGGAGGTGATCGTCAGATGTTTGAACTTGATTCTGATTTTAACATTTTATCCTGAAATCAGTTCAGTCAGAGGAAATTACACAAATCATGAGGGGATCGCTCCGATTTCAATCCTGACGGGAACAACGGACACACAGACACACACACACACACACACACACACACACACACACGTCCCAGGTGTTTAGAGGTGCCTCCTAAACACCTGCGTTTATTACTGTGGCAGCTAAACCGTACAGAGAGAGAGCTACGAGTCACTGCATTAAATAATTACAGGAAACACACACACACACACACACACACACACACACACACAGTTTAGAAACAGCCCTGGCAAACTGCCACACAAACACACACACACACACACACACACACACACACACACACACACACACACACACACACGCTTACACACACACCCAGTCAGAGGTCAAACAGTTAGGTAAACAGAGTAAATCATTACTGTGCTCTGTGGCAGGTTCAAACCCGTTAGCACCGCGACACACCACCGCCAACACACTAACAACGCTAACAGCTAACAGCTAACAGCCAACACACACACACACACGGACGGATAATGAGACAAAAGGCTCTGGAGCACACACACCCTCCACCCCTCCACCTCCTCACATCAGGAATGTGTTTATTTCTGCAACAGTTTTTAGATTAGCTGGAACAAAAAAGCAGTTTTCTTCAGCAAAATACGATCAAGCTTCTCTGGACAAAAAAAAAACACTAATGTGGTTGTATAAATAAATTCATATGAAGACGTCACTGTTTCACTATTTTCTGAGAATCCTTCACCCTCAAAATGACCACCTGTATATCAGTGACTCACCGTGTGTTACCTTTAAATCCAGAATAAAACTGTCTCTGATGCCTCCATAGTAAACGAATAATCCAAAAAATGATGAACATTTTCCTGAATTAAAGTAATCAGGGTCCACATTTAACAACAGCAAAACTATATCACACATCTGTTCACAAACTCAGCTCCTGCAGAATAATCCAAATCTTATTTATCCAGTCAGATGATCAGAACTTCACAAACACATGTATCACTTTGGATTCTTCGTTCGTGGAGACCTTTCTTCATGAATTCAACATAACACACGGTGAGCAAAGGTCCTTTCCCACTGCACAGAAACCCACTAACACCTGCTAACATCTGGCTTTAAAGGTTACAATCAGCATTCACTCCCAGGTCACATGACTCTGCAGTAGTCACAGGTGTTTATCAGCTCCAGCTCCAATCTGTTCAGATCGGCAGTCATGGAAATACGATACCCTGCTACATGTGCTAATTTAGGTGAAAAAAAAGTGCATCAGAATAAGAATATATCAGACGTCTCTGTTCCTGTGCAGCAACAGGTAAGTATTTAAATTATGTGTTACACTAATGCACATCTTTTGGATCATTATCATCTCTGCACTAGGCGTGTAGCGATCCATTGATTTGTACTGATACATTGATTCAGTGATGATTGATCCCATATCACTGATGCAAAGTGAAAACATCGACACGTATCATCATCATCCATCATCACTGAACTCTGACAGTTCTTACTGAGCTGAATTTGATACTTTAGTTAAATGATCTTGTTGTTTTATGGCTGTTTGAAGACGTTTGTCTTCAGGACTTTGAGACAGAAATTTGTCTTCAGGACTTTAAGACAGAAGTTTGTCTTCAGGACTTTAAGACACAGGTTTGTCTTCAGGACTTTAAGACAGAAGTTTGTCTTCAGGACTTTAAGACACAGGTTTGTCTTCAGGACTCTGAGACACAGGTTTGTCTTCAGGACTTAAAGACAGAAGTTTGTCTTCAGGACTCTGAGTCAGAAGTTTGTCTTCAGGACTAAAGACAGACAGACCTGATGTTTTTTATTTATTGTCATTCTCCAAACACTGAGGCAAAATCCTTCTATGTGAAAATCTGATTGTGATAACACACTGTTTGCAGCAGTCCTGGAAACTCCTGCAGGACTTGAACTCATCATCTCTGAAGCTCATTTCCGCCCAACAACAGACCGCTACATGTAAACAACAGTAAAGAGACACATGGAGATTTATATTCCAACACATGGACTCCATATGTGTTCAGATATAAGAGGACGCTCTGCATATGGCTCCTGAACATATTTCATCAACAGGTTTTAAACCAACTGCTGCAGAGGACACAGTGGACGGACAGACGGACACAAACACCAGCTGCTGTTAGCTAAACACACACAAATACCTGCTGCTACTTCGAAACCACGTCACAAAAACAACTCACTGCTGCGCTGCGTACGCACCAAGGGACTGTTCTTTATTTATCAGAGGAGGGAGCGGCTGCGGTGTGACCCTCCCTCAAGCAACAGATATTTTACCTTGAGCCTCGCTGAGTGACTGCAGGAGAATTAACTGTGGATTTCTTCTGACTGAAGAATTCGTCGCGTGATGTGTCAGACATTTGATAATCCAACAATAATTTCTGTTTTGACAGTTTATTGCTGCAATAAATGGTCTAATTTTAGCATTTTTTTATGAAAACATGCCTTCAAATAAAAAAAAAAAAAATCTCTAAATTTAATCGCCAAAATTACTGCCAAAATTTGAAAGCCATGTTTTTTTGTTTTTTTTTATAAATTGCCAAAATTTGAAGGCAAATCTCCAAAATTTGAAGGGCGTGTTTTCTTTAAAACTCACCAAAATTATTGCCAAAATTTGGAAGGCAAATCACCAAAAATTGGTGGGCATGCTTTCTTTAAAAACTGCCAAAATTAGTGCCAAAATTTGGAAGGCAAATCACCAGATTTTGGAGGGCATGCTTTCTTTATAAATTCAACAAAATTGATAACCAAAATTACTGCCAGAATTTGGAGGGCATGTTTTTTCTTTACAAATTGCCAAAATTATTGCCAAATCTTGAAGGCAACTCGCCAAAATTTTGAGGACATGTTTTCTTTAAAAACTACCAAAATTATTGCCAAAATTCGGAAGGCAAATCACCAGATTTTGAAGGGCATGCTTTCTTTATAAATTCAACAAAATTAATAACCAAAATTACTGCCAAAATGTAAAGGGCATGTATTCTTTAAAAATCGCCAAAATTCTTGCCAAAATTCGGAAGGCAAATCACCAGATTTTGGAGGGCATGCTTTCTTTATAAATTCAACAAAATTAATAACCAAAATTACTGCCAGAATTTGGAGGGCATGTTTTTTCTTTATAAATTGCCAAAATTTTCGCCAAATCTTGAAGGCAACTCGCCAAAATTTTGGGGACATGTTTTCTTTAAAAACTACCAGAATTATTGCCAAAATTCGGAAGGCAAATCACCAGATTTTGAAGGGCATGCTTTCTTTATAAATTCAACAAAATTAATAACCAAAATTACTGCCAAAATGTAAAGGGCATGTTTTCTTTAAAAATCGCCAAAATTATTGCCAAAATTTGGAAGGCAAATCACCAAAATTTGGTGGGCATGCTTTCTTTAAAAACTGCCAAAATTAGTGCCAAAATTCGGAAGGCAAATCACCAGATTTTGAAGGGCATGCTTTCTTTATAAATTCAACAAAATTAATAACCAAAATTACTGCCAGAATTTGGAGGGCATGTTTTTTCTTTACAAATTGCCAAAATTATTGCCAAATCTTGAAGGCAACTCGCCAAAATTTTGAGGACATGTTTTCTTTAAAAACTACTAAAATCATTGCCAAAATTTGGAAGGCAAATCACCAGATTTTGAAGGGCATGCTTTCTTTATAAATTCAACAAAATTAATAACTAAAATTACTGCCAAAATGTAAAGGGCATGTTTTCTTTAATAATCGCCAAAATTATTGCCAAAATTTGGAAGGCAAATCACCAGATTTTGGAGGGCATGCTTTCTTTATAAATTCAACAAAATTAATAACCAAAATTACTGCCAAAATGTAAAGGGCATGTATTCTTTAAAAATCGCCAAAATTCTTGCCAAAATTCGGAAGGCAAATCACCAGATTTTGGAGGGCATGCTTTCTTTATAAATTCAACAAAATTAATAACCAAAATTACTGCCAGAATTTGGAGGGCATGTTTTTTCTTTATAAATTGCCAAAATTTTCGCCAAATCTTGAAGGCAACTCGCCAAAATTTTGGGGCATGTTTTCTTTAAAAACTACCAGAATTAGTGCCACAATTTGGAAGGCAAATCACCAAAATTTGGTGGGCATGCTTTCTTTAAAAACTGCCAAAATTAGTGCCAAATTTTGAAAGGCAAATCACCAGATTTTGGAGGGCATGCTTTCTTTATAAATTCAACAAAATTAATAACCAAAATTACTGCCAAAATTTGAAGGGCATGTTTTCTTTATAATTTGCCAAAAAGATTGCCAGATTTTGGAGGGCATGTTTTCTTTAAAATTCAACAAAATTAATAACCAAAATTACTGCCAAAATTTGGAGGGCATGATTTTTTTTTCTAATCACCGAAATTATTGCCAAAATTTGGAGGGCATGTTTTCTTTAAAAATTGTCAAAATTAATTACCAAAATTATTGCCAAAATTATGAAGGCATATCGCCAAATTTGAAGGGCATGTTTTCAGTGGTAAAATAAATATAAAACACAGCTTAAATTTGTATGCCCCTCCCCTAAGCCAATGAAAATGAAAAACATAAGTCCCTCCCCAGTGCTTAAAGAATTATATGACACGCCTCCCTCCTTTGTGCACCACCCCCTCCCCCCTCATAGATAAAGAACAGTCCCTTACCTGAGCGCACCTGTCCCTTTGCTTCTGACTGTCACTGTTTCTGATTCTTGGTTTGTTCTGGGTCGTGGTCACAGAGCTCCTCTGTTATTATCTGTCACAGTCTGTCCCCATCTGATCGGGCGTAACAGTTGTCTGCTGCCCCCCAAACCACCACCACCACCCCCCCGCCCCCACTCCAACCCCGCCCCATCTAATAGGCTCTAAATGGATCAGGGAGAACGGGCCGAGTCTGAAGCCTGGGTGTAGATTTATGTCTCCGCCTGGACGAGCTGCTGCTGTCAGGGGCCAACCAGGCGCCCATAAATCCCATCAATGTGTGTGTGTGTGTGTGTGTGTGAGGGTGTGTGTGTGTGTGTGTGTGCCACAGTGCCAGGGGCTCAGAGTTAAAATGGGTTGATGGTTCTGGCAAGTCGAGTCATTGTTCTCTACGGGTGACTGAGAGGCTGCACTGTGTGTGTGTGTGTGTGTGTGTGTGTGTGTGTGTGTGTGTGTGTGTGTGTGTGTGTGTGTGTGTGTGCGCGTGCATGCGTGTGTGGTTATTGATTTGCCTCGGGTTGTGTTTTTGTGCTTACATGCATTTGTTTGCCTGTTTATGTATTCTGTGTGTGTGTGTGTGTGTGTGTGTGTGTGTGTGTGTGTGTGTGTGTGTGTGTGGAATATGATTTTGTTTCCATAAAGGTTTAATTCAACCATTATGAGCCTGTGTATGTGTGTGTGTGTGTTAAGGAGGGCTGGGTTTGGCGAACAGGAATCACTGAGATGTTAAAACGTCAACCTATACCACTAACTGTGTGTGTGTGTGTGTGTGTGTGTGTGTGTGTGTGTGTGTGTGTGTGTGTGTGTGTGTGTGTGTGTGTGTGTGTGTGAGTGTTTCCAGATGTGGTAGTTGAAAGCAGATGTGGGATCAGCTCCTGTGATGAAGTTAGAACCTGCTGTCACTTGTTTCAGCCTCAGCTGCTGCTCAGACCAAAATAATTAGTTATAAAACTTCTGTCGTTAAAACAGATTTTAAACATTAAACTTGTGTCGTTTTGTTTCTGTCGAACAGATTCATGAAACATCTGAAGCCACAAACATCTGTCGTCCCCTCAGATAAAGATCCGCTCACTTCCATCCACACTGAATTTACAGACTGTTGAAATAATGGACGTAGTCACTGTGACATCACCCGCTGATTTGTGGACTCCTGTTCTGAAACCTGGAGCTCTGCATTTCAGCATCGCTATCTTATCATTTTGGAACCAGGAGCACATTCCCAGGAACGCCGCTCATCCTTGCTGACAGTTCTTCCCAGTGGCCACTCGTGGTGTTGCAGTGAAAAATCATTTTCCCCACAGCCCTCCATGATACAGAGACGTCTGTCAGCTGTTGACACCTGCGACTGCAAGCAAGCTCAGACATGAAGTTTTAATCCGTGGAGAACTTTCAATTGTTAAACTTTCCTCAGGATGGAAAAAATGATTTAAAAATCCATGACGATGTCACACAGCAGAAATAGTTTTATTGTCTTATTTTATTTTAACTTGAATTTTGACTTCCAGTCATGGCGGTGCGCTGAGTGCTCGTGGTTACACCTGCTCTACTGCTAACTCTAAAATTAATACTACTACCTCATTCTGTGTATCGACATCAACAACCAACACACCCAGGGTACCTTGGATGTCATATGTAGACGTGGAAAGTCCATGACCAAACGTGGACATGTGACGAGGTCACAGTGAGGATGATGATGGATATTCAGTGGGCTGCGTACCACTGCATATGCTCCACCCTCTCGTCCAAATACGGTCACTGCTGGGTCCAAAAAAACAAGAAGGCAACGGCTAAAATGCCAAACGCTTCATAACAGGAGTCCACACACCAACAGGTGACGTCACAGAGTTGACCCCATTCTTTACATGTTCTTTATATGGTCTGTGGTCCAAACCAGGAGGACACATCCAGAGGTTCACTAACTGTCCACCTTCAGGACAACTGATGTCCAAACAGGACGATGCAGAATGTTAATAATCAAAGATTCTCAACGTTGATCTTGTTTTATAATCAACACTTTTAACACTTTTCTTTAAACTTTAAATTTAAGTGTTTAAAGTGGTGACTGGATCACACACACACACACACACACACACACACACACACACACACACACACACACACACACACACACGAGGAGGGAGAGACGGGTAAATACAGTCAGACGTCCTCTCCTCCTCTAAACTATGTGTGTGTTTATTTTGCTTGCTGTTGTTTATTTGCAGGAGGAAAGAGGCAGGATCGGAGTGGAGCCGCCGCCGCTGCTGCTGCACGTGCTCAGTGACACACAGGTCGACAGATCTGAACACGTCTGTGAGGTCACATGACTCAATTTGGCCTCTTTTAACCCTTTGACCTGAAAGCAACAGAGATGACCTGCCAGTGCTTACACTGGTCTTTCTGCTTATTGTGATGTCACTTCCTGAAGTATCTTTAGATGCTTCAGCTCCCTAAAATCTGCCCACCCTCAGCTAAAAGGTTCTGTGAGTCAATAAAACAGAATTATTTATAAAAGTATTGAGATTATGTCATAGATCTAAAAATTATATTTCCAACATGTTTTTTCATCAGATTTTACAAAATAAAAACAAAAAACATTTTCATACAACAGACTTTTAAATGTAGAAACATAAACATAATGTTTCTGAACACTCTGTACATTATTTACCTTTTGAGATATGATCATTTTTATGAGCAGAGTGAAAAAGAGAGCGGACAGAGGCCTGAGCTTTCTGCTGCATAAAGAATGTTGTGATTATTATGGTTTTTATTTCAGATCGATTTAAACAGGATCATACAGACAACGACCTCATGTGGCGTTCGCTGGATGTACGTTTGGCAAGGGTAAATAAAACTGACCTAACCTGAGAGTGACACAGTTGTGATGTCACTGTGACGTCAGTGTGATGTCACTGGTAATAAAGTCAAAAACACAAACACTTGTTGGGTTGGGCTGGTTGGATGATTCTCCGTTGCCACAGCAACCAGCAATCGACTCTAATCTAATTTACAGCCAATCAAAACAAAAACAGCAGCTGGTCCTTAACTCAGTGTGTGAATGTGTGTGTGTGTGTGTGTGTGTGTGTGTGTGTGTGTGTGTGTGTGTGTGTGTGTGTGTGTGTGAATGTGTGTGTGTGTGAATGTGTGTGTGTATCAGCATTATATACAGTATGTGTGTGTGTGTGTGTGCGTGTGTGTGTGTGTGAATGTGTGTGTGTGCGTGTGTGTGTGTGTGAATGTGTGTGTGTGTGTGTGTGTGTGTGTGTGTGTGTGTGTGAATGTGTGTGTGTATCAGCATTATATACAGTATGTGT
>JAGQAX010000011.1:43614721-43762221 GCA_019142605.1 Cephalopholis sonnerati
GTGACATGTAACACAACAGCGTCGGCCTCTAGTGTGACATATAACCCCCCCCCCCCCCCCCCCCCCCCCGACTCTCTGCTTGGACAGACCAGCTCCTGTAGCAGCTCGACTGCTCTCCTCACCATGGATGTATGAAGACAACTCTGTAGCTGTCGCTGTGTGTCGTGTGTGATGAAGAATGGATGAGGACCGACGAGTTGTTGAGGTCGAGCTAAATGACCCGTGTCATTATAAAGACAATGGTCAAATACTGTTACTTCCTGTTGAGTCAGCTCTGGAGAACAGTGAAGCTAACGCAGAGGAGGAGGAGGTTCAGACCTTTCAGTAGGAGTAGTGATAACTCCGTGACGATCTGCAGTGTGACGCGTCAGGTGTGTGCGAGGGGCGGCACTTGACATGCATCATGACACAGCACAGCGCTGCAGGTGTGTTTTCAGATTATCTTGTATTTTCATGGTACTTTGTGTATTTTAACATTTTATTATCAGTGTTGTGTTGATGTTGCACTTTGAGCTCAACAACTTTTGTTGCAATTAAAATAAATTTGTTTCAGCTCATTTTTGCCAAATAAAAGTCAAAACAAAGGAATTTAAATTCATGAGTTTCGCCTGAGGGATTTTTTTCAATATTTTTCTGAAATTTTATAGATTAAATAATTAATCACATTATAATTATTATCAAAAATAATCTGCAGATTATTTGATAATCAAACTAATAGTTTGTGGGTAATTACTCTTACCCTCTGGATTCTTATTTCTCTGAGTGTCCCTGAAAGCACCGAGTACCACACAATAATAACATATTAAAACCAGACGAGGTCGTTGGACACAAAATACTGTGCTTTCTTTGCTGATGAGAACTTTTGTTTGGCTACAGGATGTTCCTTCAGACTGATGATGGTCGTCTTTCATCATCGCGGTCCTCAGCTGCTTCTGCAAAAGCATGTCCGTCATGTGTTCATCAGGGTGAAGTGAACGGGAGCAGCGAGCACGCCAGAGGAAAATGTTTATTTAGAAAAAGAGGGAACAGGAAATTGAACGTCCAGACGCTGAGTCATCCTGATCACTCAGGTTCACTCGTTTCATTTCCATCCTGAGATGAACGGAGCAAACAGACAGACAGACAGGGCGGACGAGACAAACCTCCAACAACAGACTCATAACACTATTAAATGTTTCAGTCTGGACCAAAGTGACGTCAGCGTCCGCCCAGCTTCAAAGTCAAATATCAGCTCAATCTGATCAGACGATTTGGAGCTAACTGTGATTTATAAAATGATTTCACAGGTGTTTCTTCTGTTCTGTTTCTCTCTAACAGGCGTGTGTCGATGATCTAATAACAGTCAGTCTTTGCAGTAACAAAGGGTTAATGTTCTCTCCACAGGTGAGCTTCACAGGTGCAGTTGCCTCGCCATGATATCAAAACAAAAGTTAATCAATAATCTTGTCTTCATCGGGGGAAAGCAGCTAAACTAAACGGCGCTTCACTCGACTGAGGTTTGGTTCGTCTCCAGATTTGAGCTCTGCAGTGAAAGAGAGAAACAGGTGCAGGCGTCTCCTAATAATAATCATCTATATGAATCTAAATCAACAGATTAATTTCCCTCTCTGGCTGTGAGGATCCATTCCCCCGTCGCTGCCGGAGAAAAAAGAGAAAGCAGAAACGATGTTTGGAAGAAGAGAGAAGCAGGTGCAGGCGGCTCGGTTACAAACAGACATTACTGTTATTAGAATAAAAGCTTCAATTCCCCGTCGTCTCATTAGCCAATAATGGCTCCGTTCCCTCTGAATGCCACAGCTGATTGGCTGACTCATCTCCGCTAATTCACTTTGTGCTAATGGAAAAGAGGAGGAGGAGGAGGAGGAGGAGGAGGAGGAGGAAGTGTTCTTTTATATTAAAAAAAGTCAAAAGAAAAAGCTTCAGTTTTGATGGAAATCTGCAGAGAAAAACAATCATTTATAATTTTGTACAGTTTGACACAAAGAGGCGTCGGCCACACGCCAGCTGGAGGAGACGGAGGAGCAGCAACAGCAGCAGCGCCAGCAGCAGCGTTAGCAACAGTTGCTATAGTAACAGTAAGAATGTACTGTAGTATTTTAGCCTGATGATCAGACTGGATTGCCTTTAAGGGGGTACTCCACAGTCAGTGCTGCATCGGGGCCACACGGGAACCACGTGGAGACAACGAGAGCTGTGATTGGTCTGTTTGAGCTGTTTGTGTTTTCTGATGACGGCGAAGGCGACATGAAGCAGGTTAGAGACGCACTCAGTGATCTGCTGATTCTCACTGACACACATGGATCAGCTGGTGTGTGAGCCATCACTATGTGTCAGCGACAGAGCTGGTTCATGGCACTTAAATCACATTTGTTCAAAACAAACATTTGACTGTAGAGTTTGACAGGTAAAACAGGGATCAGTGGGACATTCAGGGTCATAGCAACACTCACGTAACCTCATAAAGAAGCTAACTACGCTAACAGCTAAGGCTGAGTATTGTTTAGCAGTACCTTTAAAGTGACACTGACACCACCAGGGTACTTCATTAGATACACATAATGTGAACAGAGTGGTGTGTACTGTAAAAATTAAATGAATAGCTTGGGTTTTTATTTGCTTCAATCACTATGGAGATAGAGACAGAGATAGATAGCATTACGAAACTCATTTTACGGCACCCGGCCACAGCTGCGACACAACACCTCTCTTTATCCTCTTAAAACAACCCAGCTGGTCCCTGACGCTGTCACACATCAGTGTTTTGTTGAATTAAGAATGTAAATCTGCCGACCAATGAAACTGAAGCTGCTGCTGCTGAGCGTCACACCTGGGAAAGTTGTGAGAGTCCACCTGGCCGCATACACACACACACACACACACACACACACACACAGAGCGACAGGGCTAACTGTTAGCATCACACAGCTTTTCATCAGCAGTTTTAACGACAGAGGTGTTTCAGTGTGGCTGTGAGTTTGTTGGGATCACTCTAACAGGAGCTGGATGTTAGCTGCTGCAGCTGTGTAGCCCGTCCTCGCTGGGCAGACACAGAGCTGATTGTTTGCCAGGAGGAGAGCAGCTCTGGAGATGACTTAGCAGGAAGTCTGTTGATCCAGGATCAGAGCACCAGCACAAAAAGGATGCAGGTATCATTTGACTGGAGATGTTTCAAGACAACTTGGTACTGAGTTATTTTGGTCGATATGTTAAAGGTACAGAGTACCCATACCCAGCTCAACCAACGACAGATCAGTCAACTTTCTTTGCCAACACTAGATATCAAACAAACCCAGAGACTGTGTCGTATTTAGTATCTGTAAATGTACCACCTTCAAGCAGCCAGCAGGAGGTTACGTTATCTCAGAGCCTGATGCTGCAAAGTCTCTCTTCTTCAGGGCTGCTGTCTCTGTGTCTGCAGCTGTCTGTACTTACAGGCAGTGTGAATGCAAGGAGCGCTCACTCTGCAGCAGGATTTGGGGACCGAAACGTCCGCAGAAACGTTCACACTGACAAAAAAATAAACAAAACAAGAATGGCTGCTTGACCTGAAGGAATCTCAGTCGACTGATGATTCAGTTCTCTGAATGTCAGGGTCCGTCCTCTCAGGTGTGCTGTCCATGTGAACACACACAGGAATTAGAGTTTCTGTTCCTCTCTGTAGTCGCACATAAACCGACATGACAGCTGAGAACCAGGACAACAAAGGTAAACGAGGTAAAACCCGAAAAGAGAGAGACCCGAAAACACTGAGCTCTGATTGGACAGCTGACTCCAGCATGTGTGTGTGTGTGTGTGTGTGTGTGTGTGTGTGTGTATGTGTGTATGTGTGTGTGTGTGTCAGAAGCTCTCTGATCTGGGTCCAAAACAAACAGGCCTGAGGGGAGAGAGGAGACACGCTGCGCTGACCGCCGCACCTCCCAACACACACACACACACACACACACACACACACACACACACACACACACACACACACCCATCCTCCTGGGACGTCCCCTCCAGCTTCCTGTCGCCTTGTTCTCTCCTTACATACTGATGTACTGATGACATCACCCCCTCCGACCCAATCAGCTGTCAGATCAGCTGGTACAAGAACAACACCGATAGATGGGAAATCCATTACTACTGTTGCCACGGCAACCACCGTGACCACAACAACTACAACTGGAGCTGTTACTGACAACTACTGTGTGACAGTATTTCTACTGCAAATACGGATACGATTCATACGGACACTTTACTACTACAACCACAACTGCTGCTACAGCTACACCCACTGTGTGTCCTGATGATGATATTTCTACAACGACAACTGACAGTAATGTCAATGAAACTGTTACTTTACTGCTGTCAGTGTTACGGCTCCTTCTTCTGCTTGGACTAACAATACAAGCTCTTTAAAAACACCTGATAGTACTGACACTACTGCTGCTACTGCCAGACTGACTTGTACTTCTGTATGGTGACTTTACCAGAAATTAGTTTAGTTTTCTTTATAGTTACCTGATACGGCTATAATAGAATAGAATAGAATAGCAGATTTCTTTATGTTTGTTCCTCTGAGGGAAGTATTCATCACACATGATGCATCTAAGGACCATCGGAAATTTGAAAATTCAAAAATTATTTCTGTTTTTACAGTTTCTGACTGATAAATGGTGTAACACTCCTTCAGAACCTGCATCAACATTTGGAGAGCACGTTTTTTTTTTTTTTTAAAGCTAAAAAAATGTAAAGAAAAACAAATCACCAAAAATGTTCAAAAAAAAGAAAGACAAAAAAATCACCATAAAATTCAAAGAAAATGTGTCTGAAAGGCATGTGTTCTTTACATTTTTTGGTGATTTTTTTTTTTTTTTTTGGTGGGGTTTTTTGCCAAAAACATTTTCAAGAAAAAAAATCATAACTTTTTGTTTTTTAAAGAAAATGTGCATGTTAATAAAAACACACACACACAAGCAAAAGAAATACAATTATTTAAAAGCCAAAATAAAAACCTAAGTCCCTCTCCAGTACTTAAAAAAATATTTGACTTGCCCCCCCCTTAATGTACCATGAATAACGAACAGTCTCTTAGCATGCGACTGTTGTAGTTTTTTCAGCCCTGAGTTGTGTCTGCAGGTATTCATTACAGCCTGATTGCAGCCTGACAGCCTTCACGTCTAACAACAGCCTGTGAGCGAACAGTTATAACTGAAGGTCACTCAGACCAGTTGATGTGAGGTGGTTAATCCTGGAGTATGAAGCTGAGGTACGTTTACTGTCGTCTGATGACACTTTGTGCTCCGACTCCTCCAAACCTCAGAGGGAAACATCAAACTGTTTACCGTGCTACAGTCATACGACAGCGTTAGCTACTCAGCCTGATCCTGATTTATTTTCAGTTGTTGTTGTGACACGTTTTCATCAGGACACCTAACATGTCTCTTCTTCTGTCTTCCGTCTCTCTGCATCAGATTCACAGGAGTCCTGGGAGCCGAGGTCAAAGGTCGGCTGGTTCACAAACTGAAACATGTTTCATGAAGTAAACATGACGTCTGCAGTGTTTACAGACTCTCACGTGATGATGTATGGATGTGCTCACATCTTTAATACATCAGTGTGACGGTCACAGCATTAAAACACGGCCTGCACAGCGACAGTGACGGATGTTTGTGTCTGCAGGTTGATTTTCAGAGAGCCGAGCAGCGAGCACAGAGAGGCGTATTTAAAAGGCAGCCTGGTGTCATGTAGGCAGGTTTCACTGTGAAGCTTCCAGAGAGACGTCAGGCTGCCAGCTCGCTGTGTCGACAGTCAGAGCACTGATGTGATTATGTTGTTAGAGGAGGCAGACTGGGCCCGAGTCCCAACCACTCACTCAGCCTGCTGCTGCTGCTGCCTCAGAACAACTCATACCACCTTAAACCAGTCCGAAATATTAACTATATCCCACCTTAAACCAGCCCTATATCTGAGAAATATCCCACCGGTTAGCGTCTTTAGCTCCGTTCCACTCCATCTGTTACGTTACGTTTTCTTAGAGGACAGAGGACAGACCTGGACACTGCTATGTCTCTATGCTCTTTAAACTAAAAGCTTGTGTGTGACTCTCAGCTCTCTGTCGTGTCTCTGATGAGTCTGATGAAGCTCTGACACTAAATGAAGACTGTCGAGAGTTTCATCATTTTTTGGATCATCAACTTCACATGCTTCTGATTCAGAGGTTTAGTTCTTCTCTCCGTCCCTGGAGTGAAGCACCTGACACCCAGAAGCCAGCTGTGGCTGGACTGGTCAGCTCCCAGTTTAACTGTGGGTGTGAGGCAGGGTGGAGCTGATGGAGCTGCAGTTATAAAGGTCTAAAATCACAGTTGTAAAGAGCGGAGGAGTTTTTAGCTCCGCCTCAACACCCTGAGGTTTCCTCCGTGTGTGGTCGCACAAACCAAACGTCCCTGTGTGGCTCTCTACCAGAGCTGCTTCAGGTTTCAGGTCGCCGTCCACTTCCTGTTTGGTCCTCGCTCTGCCTCAGACCACCACAGTCAGAACTGGTTTTAACGTAATGACTGGTTTCTTCACACTGGGCAGAACAGAGCGCACCAACGTCAAATCAATATTCTGATGATTGATGATTAACCATCGACAGGTGAGGTCACTGCAGTGTTTTGTAGTGAGTTCAAACCTCTTTGTGTCACACGCACACACATCAAACTCCTCACCGGGGGGCGTTTGTGTTGTGGGGGTCTGCGGCGCTGTGACCACTGAAGATAAATAAACTCTGCAGGAGTTTCACTGATTTAAATGCCAGAAAAACCAAAAATGCATCTGGAAAAATACAACAAACGAGAGCCGCTGTTTTCTCGTTTTATGAGTCTGAATGATGATGTGAAGAACTGCAGCACCAACAGGACGACAGCCAGGGATTTACAGACACTCAGGTCCTCCCAGCGTCCTCCTCTCTAAAATGACTGAAATACACAACTTGGATTTTTCACATTTTTCAGTCTGTTTAACTTCATATTTTTAATTGTATTTATCAAAATGAAGATCTAAATGTTTGAAAGCTTTCTCCACGCTGCTGGGACGCGGGGCCCCCGGGGACGAGGGGGACATGTTCCCATTACTTTTTAAAATCCCATTTTTCCTGGCTGAAGTTAACGACATGATGATAAGCACGCAGCAGGATGAAAGCATGGAGAGTGTTTTTTGGTGAGCCGAGTGAGGAGGGACGTGAGGAGAGTCAGAAAAGGCTGGAATGAGTTGAAACCCTCCGACACAGCGCAGAGAGGCAGCGAGGAGATGGACAGAGAGGAAAACAGTCTGACAGACGCAGATAAAGTCAACAGAGAGTTTGAGTTACGACTTGTTGTTTTTGCTGCTGTCAGAACACACAGTGAGCGGCCGGGCGGCAGAGAGGCTCCATGTGAAATGAATCAGGACTGTAACGGTCTCTGTGGAGGGTCTGCACGTCTCAGCGCTGCACACGCTCAGAATTATGGGCTTTTCCTGCCTCACCAGCAGCAGCACAGAGACAGAGACAGAGACAGAGGGGGAGGACTGATACTGTCGGGTCTGAGTTTAACTCTCCGCACCAAAACACCTCCTCAGACTGGTGTTAAAGAAATACTTTGAAATTGCACTTATATCTGTGTTTTATGAACGCAGCTGTAGTCAGGATGTTGTTAGCCTAGCTTAGCATAAAGACTGGAGGCAGAGGAACACTGCTGGCCAGGCTCAGTCCAAAGATAAAGAAAATTCCACCCACCAACACAACTAAAGCTCCACCACCCTGTGGTTGTATGACTCCGCCCACCAGTCCAGTGTCTCTGACGGTCTCCATCCATGTCAGTGAAAACATGGACGCTTCACACACAAGATCTATACAATCAGCACAGTTTCAAGATCAGAGTCACCAATTCAGTATCTGACCCAATGTCTCCCCTTCTGTTCCTGAGATATGATGTTAAAACATGATGATGTCACAGTCAAGCTGACCTCTGACCTTCAACCAAAAAAAAACTAGTCATTTTATTCTTCAGTCCAAGTGGATGTTTGTGCCGAATTTAAAGTTCTGGAGACATCGCATTCAAGTGAATGAGATGGACACAAGGTCACAGTGACCTTGACCTCACTGTGAACGTTTGAGCTAAATTGGAAGAAACGTTTTCAGGGTGTTCTTGAGATATATTGTGCTCATGAGGGTGAGACAGACGAGGTCAAAGTGACTTTGACCTATGACCACCAAATTGGAAGAAACTCCATCAACGTGTTCTGGAGATTTTGCATTCATGTCACACTTTGACCTACGATGACCAAAATCTAATCAGTTCATCGTTGAGTCCAAGTGGACGTTTGTGCCAAAGTTGAAGATATTCTCTAAAGGTGTTCTTGAGCCATCACCTTCAGAAGAATGGGATGAACGGACAGACAGACAGACAGCCTGAAAACACAATGCCTGTGGCCTCAGCTATCCACCAACCAACCAACCAACCAACACCTCTACAGCTCATTCAACAACACGTCATACCTGGTTTGTTCTGGGTCGTCACATGAATGATTAGAAATGATGAAAAACAACAACTATCACTGAGTTAAACTGAAGCATGACGTGTCTTTTTTCTCCGATTACTGAGCAGATTTAAGGACAGTTATTGTGGACAGACATCAGAGATAATCTGAGAAGTCACACTGAATGACATCAACACGTGTTTCATGTCTGTAACAATAAACATGTTCTAACTAAACCTGGTTTCTTATAATCACGATGTTTCAGACATCAGATAACTGCCGAGGTCCAACAGTCCTCAGCTCCTTTAACACTCAGACTGTGAACCACAGTGAGGTCACCTCAGCTCGATGACATCATCACTGTTTTAACAAACACATCCTGAAGGCGCCAGTCAGAAAAAAATAACTTGATAACATTAATGTTATTTTTCAGGAGAGCAGACTTTATTAATGTTAATCAAGTTTGAAGATTATGTCTCCCGTCCGTCCGTCCGTCTGTCCGTCCATCCGTCTGTCTGTAAAGTCCGATAAGTGAAAGGTCATGTTTGTCTCTGGTATCTGCTCCACAGATCAGCTGCAGCCCAAAAAACTACAAGATCAGATTCTGAGGAAACAGAAGGTAAACACCTGTCTCTACGTGTTACATTAACGCCTTCACCTGTCTCTGTGTTACATTAACACCTTCACCTGTCTCTACGCGTTACATTAACACCTTCACCTGTCTCTGTGTTACATTAACACCTTCACCTGTCTCTACGTGTTACATTAACTCCTTCACCTGTCTCTGTGTTACATTAACGCCTTCACCTGTCTCTGTGTTACATTAACGCCTTCACCTGTCTCTGTGTTACATTAACACCTTCACCTGTCTCTACGTGTTACATTAACACCTTCACCTGTCTCTGTGTTACATTAACACCTTCACCTGTCTCTACGTGTTACATTAACGCCTTCACCTGTCTCTACGTGTTACATTAACGCCTTCACCTGTCTCTGCGTGTTACATTAACGCCTTCACCTGTCTCTGTGTTACATTAACACCTTCACCTGTCTCTGTGTTACATTAACACCTTCACCTGTCTCTATGTGTTACATTAACGCCTTCACCTGTCTCTGCGTGTTACATTAACGCCTTCACCTGTCTCTGTGTTACATTAACACCTTCACCTGTCTCTATGTGTTACATTAACACCTTCACCTGTCTCTATGTGTTACATTAACGCCTTCACCTGTCTCTACGTGTTACATTAACACCTTCACCTGTCTCTGTGTTACATTAACACCTTCACCTGTCTCTACGTGTTACATTAACACCTTCACCTGTCTGTGTTACATTAACGCCTTCACCTGTCTCTACGTGTTACATTAACGCCTTCACCTGTCTCTGTGTTACATTAACACCTTCACCTGTCTCTGTGTTACATTAACACCTTCACCTGTCTCTACGTGTTACATTAACTCCTTCACCTGTCTCTACATGTTACATTAACGCCTTCACCTGTCTCTACGTGTTACATTAACACCTTCACCTGTCTCTGTGTTACATTAACGCCTTCACCTGTCTCTACGTGTTACATTAACGCCTTCACCTGTCTCTACGTGTTACATTAACACCTTCACCTGTCTCTGTGTTACATTAACTCCTTCACCTGTCTCTGTGTTACATTAACACCTTCACCTGTCTCTATGTGTTACATTAACACCTTCACCTGTCTCTATGTGTTACATTAACGCCTTCACCTGTCTCTACGTGTTACATTAACACCTTCACCTGTCTCTGTGTTACATTAACACCTTCACCTGTCTCTACGTGTTACATTAACACCTTCACCTGTCTCTGTGTTACATTAACACCTTCACCTGTCTCTACGTGTTACATTAACACCTTCACCTGTCTCTGTGTTACATTAACGCCTTCACCTGTCTCTACGTGTTACATTAACGCCTTCACCTGTCTCTGTGTTACATTAACACCTTCACCTGTCTCTGTGTTACATTAACACCTTCACCTGTCTCTACGTGTTACATTAACTCCTTCACCTGTCTCTGTGTTACATTAACACCTTCACCTGTCTCTACATGTTACATTAACGCCTTCACCTGTCTCTACATGTTACATTAACGCCTTCACCTGTCTCTACGTGTTACATTAACACCTTCACCTGTCTCTGTGTTACATTAACACCTTCACCTGTCTCTACGTGTTACATTAACACCTTCACCTGTCTCTGTGTTACATTAACGCCTTCACCTGTCTCTACGTGTTACATTAACGCCTTCACCTGTCTCTGTGTTACATTAACACCTTCACCTGTTTCTACGTGTTACATTAACACCTTCACCTGTCTCTGTGTTACATTAACGCCTTCACCTGTCTCTACGTGTTACATTAACGCCTTCACCTGTCTCTGTGTTACATTAACGCCTTCACCTGTCTCTGTGTTACATTAACACCTTCACCTGTCTCTATGTGTTACATTAACACCTTCACCTGTCTCTATGTGTTACATTAACGCCTTCACCTGTCTCTACGTGTTACATTAACTCCTTCACCTGTCTCTGTGTTACATTAACACCTTCACCTGTCTCTACGTGTTACATTAACACCTTCACCTGTCTCTGTGTTACATTAACACCTTCACCTGTCTCTACGTGTTACATTAACACCTTCACCTGTCTCTATGTGTTACATTAACACCTTCACCTGTCTCTGTGTTACATTAACACCTTCACCTGTCTCTACGTGTTACATTAACACCTTCACCTGTCTCTGTGTTACATTAACACCTTCACCTGTCTCTACGTGTTACATTAACACCTTCACCTGTCTCTACGTGTTACATTAACACCTTCACCTGTCTCTGTGTTACATTAACACCTTCACCTGTCTCTGTGTTACATTAACGCCTTCACCTGTCTCTACGTGTTACATTAACACCTTCACCTGTCTCTACGTGTTACATTAACGCCTTCACCTGTCTCTACGTGTTACATTAACGCCTTCACCTGTCTCTGTGTTACATTAACACCTTCACCTGTCTCTATGTGTTACATTAACACCTTCACCTGTCTCTGTGTTACATTAACACCTTCACCTGTCTCTACGTGTTACATTAACACCTTCACCTGTCTCTGTGTTACATTAACACCTTCACCTGTCTCTATGTGTTACATTAACACCTTCACCTGTCTCTGTGTTACATTAACACCTTCACCTGTCTCTACGTGTTACATTAACACCTTCACCTGTCTCTGTGTTACATTAACACCTTCACCTGTCTCTACGTGTTACATTAACACCTTCACCTGTCTCTACGTGTTACATTAACACCTTCACCTGTCTCTGTGTTACATTAACACCTTCACCTGTCTCTACGTGTTACATTAACACCTTCACCTGTCTCTGTGTTACATTAACACCTTCACCTGTCTCTACGTGTTACATTAACTCCTTCACCTGTCTCCACGTGTTACATTAACTCCTACACCTGTCTCTACGTGTTACATTAACTCCTTCACCTGTCTCCACGTGTTACATTAACTCCTTCACCTGTCTCTACGTGTTACATTAACGCCTTCACCTGTCTCCATGTGTTATGTTATCACACATCTGTTGGACTGTTATCCCTGAATGTTGCACACATTCATCATATGCTCAAACAACGATTCGTATGACATCCTACGAAAAAGGCACAATGATCAAAACAGCAGATCAAAACATATTTTTATATCATATTTATTTCATTTAAATTTACCCTTTAAAAATATTGTTTCAGCCCATAAATGGTATCAGTGTTGATACAATATCATTTTCAGTATATTTTTTTTATAGGACAGATGTCCAGATTCTGATGGACAGGTGATAGAGAGTACAGATTTAAAATCATTTTTTCTCCTCTGTATCTTTGTCTCTTGATGTTTGTGCTACTAGCTCTTCCTGTTATCTCCTTTTTCTTAGTATGTTAATGTTTTGCTCCAAAAATCCAAAGCAGCATTAAACCTGTTTCTGATTCGGACTAAATGAAGGATTCAAACCTGCCTGACTTCAGTTTTTCCTGCGGCTGTGAATGCACCATGATCTACTCAGAGAGACTTTCTGTTCTTGAACCCCCCGTCCCTCCACTGAGTCTGTGCGTGTCGTGTTTCTGTGCGGACGATGAACAGAGCGTCTCTGCTTTTGGTTTCTCGCCAAATTACCAATTAACCCTCTCCTCCTAAATTCAATTCATTAGAGTCAGAGCTCTCGACCCAGTGAGAGCCAATCACAGCCGCCCGCTTAGAGACGCTGCAGTGATTTTATAGAGACGAACGTTTGCTGACCTGAGAGCAGTGGGAGAGACGAGGAAGAGAAAGATGAATAAACTGAGTGATGTTGAGCTGTTGAATAAAGAAATGACACGTCTGACATGACGATGATCAACAGATACAGAAAATTACTCCAAAATAAAGTGTGAATAAAGACGATTTAACATCGACTGTGACAGATGATCAAGTTTCAAGTCTTCTGAGAGCATGTTGACGTTTATTAGAGGTGAGTCTGACGCTTTTTTATGATCAGTTCATCTCTCCACGTGTGTTAACTTCTCTTTAAACTTTTAACAGTCAGTGTCCGAGTGAATTATGACGTCTGTTTGTCAGCAAGCAGCTTCATGTTGTTTTAACACTCAGCTTTTATGACCCAGTGTGAAGGAAATGCAGCCTCCTCATTCACTCCAATCAAACTGTTAACGGGGTGACACATGAGGTCATGTGATCAGGCCGATCAAACAAATGCACGCACACGTTCCTGGAGGATTCATCTGTGATGTAAATGCTGAATTAACCTCCTGATTGTTGCGACGGTCGTCCCTGTGATATCTGCAAACCTGTGTGGTGACTCACAGATCTGTTCACTAAACTGGACTTCATGGACCTGACTGTGTGCCTGTGCCTGAAGCCAAACGTCGGACCAATCAGAGCAGAGCTGGATGACTCCGTCTGATACTAACATATTAGGGTCAAAGTTGATCTAATAAATCCAAACTTCAGTCAGATAAAAAGTCTGAGTTACAGAAAGCATCCAGAGGAAACTATCAGCAAACAAACTCAGGTGAGTTGTGCCGTCGTGAGGAGCAGGTCTGACTTCTGAGACAATGTCAGGACGTTTACTCACATGATCGTCAGAGATAATGATAACCTCAGGACGTAGAAGTCAAACTGAATGTAAAGACATCCCATCATGTCTGTGCTTCACATCAGATTTGCCTGAGTCAGGACTGTGAGAGGGAGTCTGGCGTGCAGCTACTGGGCGCAGTGGGTTTGTTTGAACAGGAGGAACATCTCTACATGACACGTCCTCATCCCAACTCGTCAAATACCGACACGTTGTCAGTGGCCCTACATGTGAGAATATGATGCGCTGGGTGTCGTCCTACGTCAGTTTGGGACATTTAGGGACGGCACATCAATTAACGCTGCTACATGAATTGTGTCCTTTCAAAACATCCGTCCATTTTCACCAGAAATCTACAGTTTCTGCTCGTCACATGCAAACAGGCTTTTTCAAATTAAACTTACAACTAGTGCTGCAGCTATGTTGACTTGCTGCTCATACTGCGGTAGTTGCTGGTGGCGTCACAAACAGCCGCCGCTGAGTGTGTATCATAGCGCCATGCGTCGGTGTCTGACGATCCACCGACAGAGCGGCTGTACGTGATGAGTTGGGTTGTTGCCCACTGTGTCACAAACAGCTGCTGCAGAGTGCGTATCACACCGCCGTGAAAGGTGCTCCTGTGTGTCGGTGTCTGACTTCAAGATCCGCTGACAGAGCATCGGCGTTTGACGAGTAGAGAGTGAGAACGGCCTGATACACCGATCACAGAAACCACTGAGCAGAAAAATCCATAGAAGAAGTGGAGAAGTGGAGGTGCCTGAAATCACTGCCTCCTGCAGGGTTTATTTGTGGTGTGAACACCCACTAATGGAGGAGGTCAGGATATATGGAGGGCTGGAACAAAGTCAAGAAACAGTCAATGTTGCTTTCTTTTAACCTCCATCTTTCTCTGACCTCCACTGAGTAGTTTTTCTGTTTGAAACAAGTCAACTTTATTTATAAAGTCCAAATCACAGAGGCTTCACAGTCTGCACAGCTCACCGTGTCCTCCGACCCTCCATTCACACACTGACAGACTCCCAAAAAAGACTTGAGCAGGGAGAGGATGAAGAAACTCAGGGAGGACAGACAGGAAGTAGATATGTGTGTACAGTCAACTACAGTCGGCTGTGAAATACTGAAATACTATATGTTGTTTTTACAGAGCATCTGTATTTCTCTATATCTTCATCATCATCATCATCATCATCATCATCATCATCATCATCATCATCATGGGTTATAGTGTAAAAACAGGCTATTGCTGATGTATGATTCATACATGAGGGTGATTCATCACCAATAATACAGAGACCAGCGTGTTCTTATGAACATCACCATCAAACCTGACTGACGTTAACTCAAAGACTTTGTTAGTCTCACTCTGTTCTGAAGACAGAACACTGAAACGTCCCCGTAAAATTTAGTTCTGTTCACAAAACTATGAAATAAAACTGACAATAACCAAACCAAGACGGACCTACAGAGGTTATCACCATCGTTTGAACAGTTCTGGAAACATCCTGCTGACAGCAGCGTGAGATCTGATGAGGAAGGTTCACGTCTCATCTGGCTGCAGATGTTGAAACTATTCAGCTGTTTAGTTTGAAGAATTTTAAATTAATGTAATGTATTGATGATCATTTTTTGTGACCCCTCCCTCCTGAACAAGACCCTGAGATCCTTGAACTCCTTCACTTGGGCCAGTAACTCTCTCCTAGCCTGGACGGAGCGTGAGATGGAGCGGCACAGCGTCTGCAGCGATGCTTTACACTTGCTGTACACTGAACACCAAATGTTATAAATGTTATATTATTATCAGCAGTGTGCATACACGGAGCTCACAGAGTGTGTGATTGACAGCCGACAGTTCAGTTGGCCCGTTGGTTCATTTGTTTAAAACAAAATGCTCCGCACCTTTATGCTGACACACTCACATTCACATCAGTTCAAACGTAACTGAACATTTTATTGGTGCTCAGAGTGACGACTGAGCGCCCTGTGCTGCCCCATGACGACTGCTCAGTCTCAAATATGCGTACAAGTTTTAAGTATTATTTGGGTATAGGTGTGGAGAGGAGAAAATGAAGATACATATGTGATGATACACAAAATGTTGTCACACATCAACGTGAATCAGAGCTGCGTTACATCAACAGAAAGGGTGGGGGGGGGGGGGGACAGTACAGCACAGTATCGTGAGATTTTTGTGTGGCAATATTGTATCGTCACACAGTGCCAACTATTGATTATTATATATATTATTAATTTAGGTAGCTGACTAGAGTAATGTCATCAGCTGTGTTTTCAGTCCACTAGATACATTTTTCTGATGCAAAAATAAAGTGAGATGAACAGACTGAAAACATCATCTAATTAGATCAAACACATGTTATAAAATAAAAGGTAATAAATCACAATATATCTCACATCAGCACATCACAAAAAAATTTAAAATCGTAATACGACTGTCACGTGACTTAAGTATAGTGATAATATCTAATCATGGATCCTCTGGTGATTCCCAGCCCTCGTCAGCAGCTACAGGAAAATAAAAAAATCTGCTGTCATGTTTCATTATGAGGAAGATTACTGTGACTATTAATTACATTACACACATAAAAATTCCAGGATTTTTCCAAAATGTTCAAGGATTTTACTAATTCTGTTTCTCTTCTTGGCCTGGAAAACAAGATCACTGAATGTAGTAAAATCTGAAAACTGTTGAGTCTTCAGTGGACGTTCATGCGGGGCCTTCAGCGGAGCCCCGCGGCAGTTTGCAACCCTCGTCTATTTCCTAACGTCTGGTTGGCTGTGGAAGCGGCGGAGAGCGTTTGTTGGACTCAGAGAGCAGAGGAGGGGGAGGAGGAAGAGGAGGAGGAGGAAGAGGAGGAGGAGGAAGAGGAGGGGGAGAAAGAGGAAGCTTCACTAAACATAGAACAAGTGTTCCTCCGCCAACATCTCCAACCAAAACCCAGTGATATCCACCAATCTGTTCACCACACAGACAACACCTCCGGCGCTCCCTCCTCCCTACGCCTCCTCCCCCTCCTCCTCCTCCCCCTCCTCCTCCCTGCGTTGCTCTCGGAGGTCAGCTTCCACAGGAATATCTCCCCATGTGGATGAATATTAAAGCGGCAGCTGTGTGGGAGGAGAGGTGAGCGGGGTGAACGCCGAGAGGATCCATTCACATCGCCCGGCCTCCATTTTTAGTTTTCAGGCAATTAAAATTCATCCTTCACTCCAACTGGAAAATGGAGACGACGGTGTGGTCGGCAGACGAGCTCCTTTTCACTGTAATGACGATGTAGAGTAATGTGTCTGAAGAGTGTGTGTGTGTGTCTGAAGAGTGTGTGTGTCTGTGTGTGAGGGTGTGTGTGTGTGTGTGTGTGTGTGTGTGTGTGTGTGTTAGTATTTATTCAACCAAAAAGTTTCTATCTGATGGAAAAGCGATGGGAGGATTCAGATCAATGATTTTACATCACTGACTGTTGAATAGCAACAAAATCACCACAACAAATGTTGCCAGCGTACACGGATACACTCACACGTTATCACGTGGAGGAAACAGAATCAGAATCACAAACACTTTACAGATCGCAGAGGGGGAAACGGTGACACGTTAAAGTCACTCAGACCTAAAACAAAGAGAATTACTGAAAGGAGAAATAAGAATCATAAAAATAAGACGTATGTGAAACTAAAGAAATAAAAATATGTGCATTAAACTACAGCGTCTGACACTCGTACGTAAAACATTCAAAGACATAAAATATGTATGACATGCTGAGTATTTAAAATATGTGAAGTTATTAAAAAATATGTGCCTTATGTAAAATGATCATAAAGATTTAGCAATATAAAATATGAATATATATCAATGACAGTGTTTAGCACTAGTATGTAAAATATTTAAAAATATTTATAATATGCTGAGCGTATAAAATGTGTAAAAGAAAATGTGATTTATGTTATATGATAAAACTCGTGTTAAGTTTTAGAAATATGAAAATATGTTAATTACAGTGTTTAACACTAGTACACAAAATATTTAAAAACAGACCATATGCTGGGTATATTTAATGTGTAAACAAAAAAAAAAATCAGTGCCTTATGTTACATTAAAATGTGTAAAACTAGTAAGTTTTAGAAATGTAAAAACATGTGAGTTATGCTTCAGTGTACAACACAAAACATGGGTAATATATGTAATATATAATATAATATAATATAATATGTAAAATATACAATATGTGTCTCATGTGTTTGTGTGGTGTTGGTCAGAATAAATTAGGGTACTAAAGAATATTGCACAGTTGAATAACTGTACAGAATATTGCTGAGGTTGGATTAGAGCACCAGTTACTGTACAGTTAAGACATAAATAAATAAAATAATAATAACAATAATAATAATAAATAGATAATAAATAAATGACAGAATAATAACCACTGACAGGTGTCGGTCTATTATATAAATATGGTGAAAGTTTACGTTTCAGCAACGCTCAGGTCGACGCGGTTAGAGACACAAAAACACCTGGTTATGGGTCGGAAAAGTTTTTTGGTTTTAAATACCCAGATTTATAAAAAAAACAGCAACAAGTCACCAGAACCACATCTGGAGCCTAAAAAGCAGCCGCAGACACACCGCCATGTTTCACCAACAACAACCAGTGTTGCTGTTTGTTCTGTGTTGATTTTTTAAACGAACACACAGGTTCATGTCTCAGAAACTTTGAAATTAAATTACAAATTTAGTTTGAGTCATATTCAGATATTTGACTCAACATCAGATCCCAGACCAGACACTTCACTCTGATCAACAAACCAGTGATGATCGACCAATCAGCTCCTGAAACACTCAGAGTCTGTGATGAGCCGCCATTTTATAGACAGCAGATTAAGACTTATTCACATCAGGACAGGAAGTGTCCCCCTCCCAGCTGCTGACTGTCCTCCTGTCCCTGCTGCTGACTGTCCTCCTGTCCCTGCTGCTGACTGTCCTCCTCTCTCAGGTCTGTTAGTTTTCTCCTCACAGTGAAGCTTCCTGCAGCTCAGACTGAGGGGTGTCTTTAAATCCTCCAAAAAGGACACAGTTTGTCCTTCCGTCTTTAACCGACTGCAGAGACAGAGAACAGACACTCTGTGCTGCTAAGTAGGACGTCTTTCTGACAGCAGCCACAGTCTGAGTGTCTCTGCAGCTTCAACACAACACACAACTTTACAGCTTCAGACGAGGCTGAGAACATCTCTGCAGAGACGCTGTCTCTGTCTGTCTGTGTGTGTGTGTGTCTGTGTGTGTGTCTGTGTCTGTCTGTGTGTGTGTCTGTGTCTGTCTGTGTGTGTGTGTCTGTGTCTGTGTGTGTCTGTCTGTGTGTGTGTGTGTGTGTGTGTCTGTGTGTGTGTGTGTCTGTCTGTCTGTGTGTCTGTGTCTGTCTGTGTGTGTGTGTCTGTGTCTGTGTGTGTCTGTCTGTGTGTGTGTCTGTGTGTGTGTCTGTGTGTGTGTGTGTGTGTGTGTGTCTGTGTGTGTGTCTGTGTCTGTCTGTGTGTGTCTGTGTGTGTGTGTGTGTGTGTGTGTGTCTGTGTGTGTCTGTGTGTCTGTGTGTGTGTGTGTGTGTGTCTGTCTGTGTGTGTGTGTGTGTGTGTGTGTCTGTAAGTGTGTGTGTGTGTCTGTGTGTCTGTGTGTGTGTGTGTGTGTGTCTGTAAGTGTTCCTGCCTGTACACCTCTCTGCTGTGTGTCCTCCCTCCTGCCAATAGAAACCCTGGAAATGAACAGATTGTGTTTGCTGTGTTATGAAATCAAAACAGCGTTCAGATTATTTTGGGCTCCAGATAACAATAAGAGGACGAGAGCTGCAGGCGGCAGAGACGAGCTCGTACAGAGGTGTTTCATAAGCTGCAGAGAAACTGTAGAAATGAAACACTGATCAGATACCTGCTGCTGCTATTATTGGTATTATCATCATTATTATTATTATTTTTATTATTATTATTATCAGTTTGGATTCACTGTCCATCATCATCCTCACTGTGACCTCGTCACATGTCCACGTTTGGTCATGGACTCTCCACGTCCACATGTGACGTCCAAGGTACCCTGGGTGTGTTGGTTGTTGACGTTCTGGGACGCCGTGTCAACTTCAGCCTGTTACATGTTTTCAAAATACACTTCCTGTTTTCACAGGAAATGTACAGTTTGTATACAGTCTCTTTCAAACACACACCAACTGATGTTTGTTTGTTTTTTTCATTGTAACATATCAGTAACAACAATAATTGTATTGTGTTAGTAATAATGTTGATGACTGTAAAGTATTAGTAATAATGCTATTAGCTGTGACATCAATGATAATGTATGTGTAAAAATACTAATAATTGTTATGTATTAGTAAAATTTTAATGACTTTAATATGTTAGTAAAAATACTTTTAATTGTAATGTATTATAATGTTGGTAACTGTGGTATATGAGTAATAATGTTAGTGATAATGTCAATAATGTTAATCATTGTAATGAATTACTAAAAATGCTAACAGACAGACAGATAGACTTTATTGTCATTCGTATCCACACCGTCAACAGTGCACATAAGAACCAAATTTTTACACACTGTCCATGTGTGATCATGGTGAACAGGCTAGCTGTAACCATGGTAACAATAACTATGTCAGGTAACAAACTGCGTAGGGCTCAGGTCGGGTTCACACTTGGGTTCAGAAAGTCTGTCAGGTTCAGGCCGGGCTCGGTTAAAACTGTCTCGTACTCAGGTCAGGTTCGGTCAGGAAAATGCGTCCCGAGCCGCGCTCTATTGTGGGATTGAATGCATTATTTTTTAAACGCGTTATTTTTCCTGTAATTAATTAACCAAAATTAATGCATTAAAGTCCCAGCCCTAATTAGTAATATCAATATTAATAACTAATGTGTTAGTAACTGTAATATATGAGTAAAACAGTTAATAACTTTAATGCATTAGTAGTAATGTTTGTAATTGTAATGTATCAATAATAATGTCGAGGCCAAACGAACACTGTGAGCGTGTCACTCTGGGTCCATTGTGACAAACATTTCTCACCATATTTCCACTGTTTTTTCAAACCAATCAATCGATGGATTAATGGAGGGAACAGAGGCTGAAACCTGATTGGTTCATGGTGTTTTAATGATATGATGTGAGGTGTGATGGAGGCTGTGAAAGGACAAACCTACGTCCACCTGAGTTCTGACCATTTACAGGTGTGATGATGTCAACAACAACAACAACAACAACAGCTGGAACAAAACTAAACGCCGCACAACAGTGAAAATTAGCTTCAAACTAACAATCCTTCCAGGTTTCAAAAATCACAATAAAGGGAAGCAGAAAACGACCTGACTGGATCCAAGATGGACGACAGGAAGCCAGACACGATGAGAGAGGTACGCTCAGAGCTGAGAGGTGAAGGTGGAACAGGAAACACAAACTGTTCAATCTGTTTCTTTCTTTCTTTCACACCAAACAACTTTAAGAGCCTGCAGTCGTTTGAAACTCCAGCGAGCCAATTTTCTCCCTGCTCCTCAAATAGAAACACTAGAAAGCAGTCAGAGACCCAACAGCGATTTTAAAACATTCATGCAGCCATTTTCTCTCAGCAGAGGAAGCAGCCGCTCTCACACACTCTGCACTTAGTCCTCCTCTTCCTCTCCCACGTCGTCAAACACCCCCAAAAAGCAGCACAAACAAATTCAGCAACGATTGGAAACACAAACACAAACTCTCTTTTCTCTACACATCAAACCAAACAGCAGCGTTACAAACATCCACGCCTCCATCCTTCCTCCTACCTTCTTCAGCTGTCCGCTTCGGGTTCCCACAAACACCACCGTGTGTTCACCGTAGGTGTAGGCGGCCACGGCGCCCATGCCCTCGGTGCGGTCCTCGTACAGCGGGTTTCCCTCGATGACCCTCAGGCCTCCGAGCGGCTGGTTCAACACCAGGCCGCAGAAATCATCTCCGATCTGCTTCGGCTGTGGAAGAGACGGGACGGAGAAATTATTATTATTAAATATTAAATTAAATCATTATTATTATTATGAGGAGGTGCTCCTTTAATTTAACATCAGAAACATAACAAGCCTGTTTCAGATACAGGAGGAGAGGAAGAGGAGGAGGAGGAGGAGGAGGAGGAGGAGGAGGAGGAGGTGACAAAGACATCAAAACACCAATGCATTCATTAGCTACCTGCACAAAAACAGAAACTCTGTGGTTTAGTTCATACAAATAACACTACTGTAATAATAACTCGTCAGACACTGTAAACGACACAGAACACAAAGGTCCACAGATGATAGAGAGGTTTTAAAGGGACAGTTCGAATCTTTGCAGTTAGGCTGTACGAGGTATTTATCCATAGACAATGTGTTACGTACAGTAGCCACATGGTCACTCAGTCCGTCTCCATGACATCAGAGAAAATGATTTATTAAACTGGACTTTTAAAATCCATGTGAACGTGTTAGTGTGAGTGAATGAGTCCCAGTGGGACTAACACACCCAGATCATGTGACTCCTGCATGTATACAGTCAGTCAGACCCAAACTGGCCGAGGCGCTCTGAGCATGCTCCACAGTTTCCGCCCCGGGCTTTGACCTGGAAGTCCAATAGCATTAAATGTGTAAGAGAAGAAGAAGCCGGTAACAACATGGAGAAATCTACATCCAGAGCCGTGACTTTTTGGACGGACCAAATGTACAGAGCTGTAAAGTTGTCCACCATGGTACCAGTTAGCTGCTAGCTAACCCTAGCTAACTTGTTTGTCCATTGTTTGGTCTGTGACGTAATAGGTCAACAGGAAAAAGGTCCAATACTAACAAGCTGAAAGGGGGCATATCTCCACCTATCAGAGAGGAGTCGCACATACTGAGGCCTCCCGTGCTTGTATACTGGGACAAGGACAGGAGTCCAGTTAAATGTCCTCGTCCAGCTGGGACTGTAGCTCCACTTCACTGTGACTGGAGACAGACTGAGTGATTCCTGTGTCAGACATAGGTCCTGTTTATACCACAACAATTTCAAACTAAAACAGTAACCTAGTTGCGTTTCAGTTGATCATTTAAACAACAACTGTGTTTTGGGTGCCTGAAAACGCAACATTTTGAAAAGTGGTTCCAGAGTGCAATTTTTTGGAAACAGCACCGTCTCCGTTGTCATGTAAACTTGCAATATGCAGTTCCTCTGAAAACGGAGACTTTTCGCACATGTGCATTGTGGTTCCAGTCACTAGGCATGCACGAGAAAGTCGACCATCACAACAACAATGGTGGACTCCCGAGCTCCGTTTGTGCTGCTCACCCTGTTGAATTTATCCACACATAGATTCACTGTAGCAACTCCACCTCGTCGTCCGTCCAGACAAACGTTTGTGCAGTTGCCATTTTGTTGTTTATACATCGCCTCTCTGTAGAAGGAAGCGCATGTGCGCAGCACCAACTCCTGGCCTGGCATGTATACTAACTATACTAAGTCTTGTTGTAGGGAAATAAACAGAGAGAAGTGTGGGAACTTTGTCAGACAATGAGGAAAGTATCTGATAAGGAAATACAACAAGGGTGAAACACGTTGTGTTGACATGTTTATATGTCATACTGCTGCATCGTCATGTTTCTAAACTGTGTTCAGAGTGTGAAGCTTCTTTCAGAGACGCCGGCATTAAAGAGTCGACACAAAGACGTGAGTGGATGTGAGCTCCCTCTCTGCTGCACACAGCGAGGCCACTCTGTGTCCACTGAGCTGAAAATGTTTTAAACATCTCTGCATATCCTGAGGCCTAATGACTCCGCCTAATAAACACACCAACACCAGGAGAAGAAATAAAGGAACAACTGCAGAGTTTTAACATCACACACACGGTTGGCGTACTTTGATAGCTCCCCACAGCTGACGTCTGTACAGTCTACGAATAAACTCAGTCCAACAAGGAAATAACCTGTGTCATTCAGACTGTAATAATCTATCTGAGGGTGTGTGACAGGCTGAGACACCTGTCAGTCAATCAAACACACACACACACCTGTAGCTTTAAATGTCTCAGCAGAACAATCAAATCTCCCCAGAGTCGCAGCAGATGAACCAGAGTGTGTCTGTGTGTATAAATAGTTGTATAAATAAGTTGTGTGTCTGTGTCACACTGAGAGTAAACATGTCGTCTGTTGTTTCATTGTGCTGATTAAACAGTCTGATCAGAGATGATTTACAGAGTTTGATCCTTCGCAGCCTCCCAGAGTGTCATGTTGCTGTACGTGTCTGTGTGCAGAGAGAGTATAGAAACAGGGAGGGGCCGCAGCGTTATTACAGGGTCCACACACACACACACACACACACACACACACACACACACACACACACACACAGAGGTTGGCTAACACCCTGTCATTAGCGGGTTAAGGCCTCGATGCATCACAGCAGCAGAACATGGTGGAAATGTACTTATGAGGCTCAGATCAGCTCTGTGTGTTCACTTTGTTTCTCAATCACTATTTATAGTTCACAGTGTTTCCGTCCTCTCTGCCCTTGTTTTTTATTTACTCAACGTCCTGTTCTCGTTGTTCGTGAGAGGCCACTCCCAGACTGATGACATCACAAGTATGTTGATGTAGTTACAGATGAGATGAAAAAATTTTGTTCACAATTTGGCTCATCCTGAACTGAGTGAAGAATCTCTGCAGAGACACCAACCAGTTTTCATCAAAGCACAAACGCTTTCTCATACCTTCAGCTCACGCTGCTGACGCCGCAGACATCTGTAACTGTAACCCTTTAACATCTGTATCTCACACACAGCTGTCTCCTCATCATCATCCTCACTGCGACCTCGTCACACGTTTGGTCATGGACTTTCCACGTCCACATATGACGTCCAAGGTGCCCTGGGTGTGTTGGTTGTTGACGTGGTTACGTTTAGCCAACACACACACACCTGTTACTGTGAGAGTCCTCACAAGTGTGCAAATTCACACCTGTGTGTGTGTGCATGTGTGCGTGTGTGCGTGTGTGTGTGTGTGTGTGCATACGGCAGAGAGATCATCATTAACTGTGAAGGAAGGTCCTGAAGGTACAACACACACACACACAGACACACACTGAGGACAGCTTGTTACATGTTGTGCGGACAGGCGGCCTGCTGGTGACGCTTAATGAAAAACAAGACTGAGACACACACACACACACACACACACACAAACAAGGACATTGTCATATTACATCCATGCATGAACATTCACACACACTCTCTCACACACACTCCCTACTGTTTATGATAAAAGAAGGAGGTCAGAGCCTGGACACAGGCCCCGCCTCCTCCATCTTTGCCCTAAAAACACACTCACACTCACACTCACACACACACACACACACCTCATCACTTCTATCAGCGTGTGTCTGATTGGCTGTGAGTCGTTTGGTGGTTAGTTAGCTGGTTGGCTGGTTGGTTAGTTGCCGGGGGCGACCCCCCCCCCCCTCCCTTCCTCTTCCAAAATCCAGGCTCGGCCCCTGAATTCGTCTCCTGGCGGGTCTCCCTGCTCGGTTGCCATGGCTACCACTGCAGGCCATTACCGCCATGAATAAGAACATCATCAACCCCCCCACCCCCGACCTAAAATAACCCCACTGCAGACGGACAGAGAGACGGGGGGTTCTTCTTCTTTTGTCTTTCATTCGTTCATTCAAAGACAGGAAGTGTATCTGTGTTTAAACTTCAGAAGAAGAGGCTGGTCATCTTCACAGATCTGTGTGTGTGTGTGTGTGTGTGTGTGTGTGTGTGTGTGTGTGTGTGTGTGTGTGTTTGTGTGTGTGTGCTGCAGCCTGCAGGCAGCCTGCGGTCAGACGATGTACAGTGTCCACAGAGAGACAGAAACAAAGACAGATCTCAGTGGATCTCAGAGCGTCTGCTTTCTCTTCACCTGCCGAACCAAACTGATCTGAAACATGTGAAACTGATGAAATCATTCAGCTCCTGCTCTGTTTAGTGTCTTTACATTTACACACTAGTATCCACGTTAGGGACAGAGTAAATCACATGTTTCATCATGATACCACATCATATCATTTCTTTGGACAACGACATGATATTTGCTGACATGACACAGTCTGCCCTGATATGATGTTGATCGATGTGATTCAGAGTCCATCACCTGATCATTGAACACAGTCTGTTACAGGAGAATAATATTTGTTACTTTGGGCCATGAAAGATAAAAACAGCACATAAATAATTAGAGCAGTAAAGCTGACTGTAAACTGACTCCACTAACACACAGAGAACAGCACATGGGATCAGTTAACCTTCACAGCTTTCTGTCAGAGAGACCTTTCTGGAAGAAATCTTTTCATTTGAACCCAAACCATCATCTTTATCATTAAACTTCAGGACTCTCTGTCTTAAAGTCTTGAAGACAAACGTCTCCAAACAGCCATAAAACAGCAACATCATTTAACACTAGTATCAGATTCAGTTCAGGGCCTGTGTCCACATGGCGTTTCCCCCCTTTTTTCGTTGTTGCTCCGAGCGCTTAAAAACCTTGACTTTTTCATAAAGGCAGCAGTGATGTGATTGCTGCTTCTTCAGCTACATGTTCTGGGAGCAGGTCGGCCGGCAGACTCTGGATGTTGCTGCTGAGCGTCGTGCTTTTATCACCGTTAGCTTTGGAAGCTTGAAGTGTCAACCGTCTGTTAATGTAGCGTCATGTTAGCTACTTGGCTAATGTTTGTGTCAAGATATAGTAGTCATAGAGATAAAAACCCACGCGCAGTACGTGACTAAGAAAAAGCACCGCCAGCGCTTTTTTAATGAAGCGCTGGGATGAAGCGTTCCCCAGCGCCCCGCCAGCTCTATTCTGCCATGTGGACTCAGACCTTTAAGGTGGAGAGACAAAACTGTTGTTATTTGCTCATTATTAGCTTTAGCACTTCTACGCTGCATAAATTAGCCTAGCGGCTAGCAGAGTTTTCCTCATCTCATGACACGTATTATTTAAACCTCCTCTTCCTCCCCGATGGTTGAAGTCTCTGTATCTCCTGACACAACAGCTCAGTTGAATTCGGCCTGCCTTTCAGTTTTGTAAGCCGAACACTGTTGAAACAGCAGCTGATGTTGCTGAAACATGTCAGCAGAGTGAGATGCTCGGCCAGGCAGGTAACCTTACGTCATGTTTTATCTTGTAACGGCTTTATTTATTTATTTATTTATTTGTTGTTGTTGGAAAATATTTCCACACTGTTTATTCCAGAGTAAATAAAGTTCTCCTCTTCGTCTTTCTCTCGGCTGTTTGCTGCTGCTGTTTGACGCTGACACACGATGTTAAAATAAAGGTGTGTCCTCCATAGATCCTATAGTCCTATAGATCAATGATTCATTTTGCATCGATGATACTGGATCATTGAATCGATTTATCGGTCCAGACTGATGGATCGTTACACCTCTGATCCATGTTATGATCAGGTTTTTGTTTCTCTCTCATGTAAACATCTTATTCTGGTTTTAGTAACAGAGGAAAGTCCTGGTATAAAGTACAAACACTGGAGCCAGTGAGTCTTAATGAACACTGTCGTGTCGTGTTCACACTCACAGTGTAAAACACTGAAACAAATTCAGACGGACCAAAACTGACTCTGACGTCTCAAAACTTTAAAGTCTTTTCAGTTGAAGCCGTTTGTGCCGGTTTCTGATTGGACTGCGTGAAACTCACCGTGTGGATGCAGGGCAGCTCCTTGTTGAGTAACCACGGTAACGAGAGTCGTCCCTCCCCACGGTAACAGGAGCGGATCCTCTCTCTCATGGCCAGGTTGATGTCGTGGAGGGTGAAGAGGCAGAGGACGGTCTCTCTGGGAGGGTTGGAGCGATTCTTCTGACCCTGAAAACACAAAGTAACACCAGCAGAGTTCAGACTCCAACCTACACCACGTCTGTCTGAAGACAAGTCAGAGACGAGTCTGTGATCTCACAGCAAAAGAGATGAGAGAGAAAGACAAATAATATAAAGAAGAATGCAAAGAGGAAAGAAAGAAAGACAAAGGATGGGAAAACAGAAATAAAGAAACAGCCTGCAGAAGAATCAACAAAGACGGAGGAAACTTCAGTCAGAAGAAAAAACTGGAGACAGAAAATAAACAGAGAGAAGAATGAAACAGAAACAAAGGAACAAAGAGAGAGATCTGAGTTACAGAGAAAGTCAAGAAAAGAAAATAACACAGAGCAAGAAAAGATGAAAGACAAAGGACAAAAACAAAGACAAAGGAAAACAGAAAAAAGGATAAAAGACATCGGAAAAGACAGTTACAATGAATGAAGAGACGGAAAAGACGAACACTGAAATAAAGACAAATAAAAAAACAAAAACAGACAAAAAAAGTCTAGAAAAATGATGAAAATAAAGGAAAAGACAATGTCTGAGCAAAGAAAGGAAATGAAAGAGCAGATGAGAGATATCCAATCAGGACAGAGTAAATCACCTGTGAGAAGACGACAAACAGGACGTCATCGTCCTCCGACAGGCCGAGCGCCTGAGCCAGCCGCCGCCCTGGTTTCTGTTTGTAGGCGGCCTGGACCAGTCGGTACTCCACGCCATCTTTGGTGCAGCCGAGAGGAAACTCCACGTACGAGTAGAACTCAGTGTCATTGGAACACATCCTGACGATCTTAGAGGTGAAGAACTTCTCTCCGCCGGCGTCCATCTGCGTCAGCTGCGTGTCCAGCTGCAGAGTCAGGAAGTAGACATAGGTGCGGCTGGAGAAACCATAGACGTAGTAGATGTCGAAGGCCGGGTAGAGGGACAGTGTGTCCGAGGGGATCTTGATCTGCGAGGAGACGAACTCGTCCTGGTAGACCAGAGAGAACATGTTGACGCTCTCCTCGTCCGCCACCAGCTTCCTGCTGGACAGCGTGGGGAAATACTCAGACTTTCCATCGATGGCGGCGCCGATGAAGAGGCGGCTGCCGCCCTTCACCGGCTTCTTCCTCTTTGGGTCAGCGGTCCAGTCGTCCTCACCAACAACAACACCTGGAGAGAAGAGACACCTCATTATGTTACTGGTACTGGTGCATCCACCTCGAACCGTTACTGGTCTTACTGGTGTCCCATAGAAGCTGCACTGTGATATCTCACCTTCAGAACCATTTCAGAACTTTGAATCATGAGATCAAGTCTTAAATATGAGTTATAACTAGCTGTGTGTGACATGTGATCACAGACATCATGCAGTGTGTGTGTCAGCCCACAGACTGTAAACAGTGTGTGTGGAAGCGCAGATCTGGTACGAGATATGAAGACCAAGTTGTCAGTGCCGTTGTTGTTTGTCAATCATCTGCTGTTTTGTCCCGACAGTCTTCATTCAGGTTTTTGTTCAAACTAAAAAACAACGGCAGCTGATTTACAATAAAAACCTGCAAAACATTTTGACACCCGACAACATGATTGACACCTGCAGGTTGAAATGCTTCTGCAGCTTGTCAAGAACAAAGTCGAGAGGAAACACTCGAGCTTTGTTTTTTCTATTTGGGCATCGAAATTACCAAAACACCGACATGATATCAGCTCAACGTCTGATGAATGTGTCTGAAATTAAACCTGCAGGAGAAAAGACAGCAGGGATCGTCATGTGTTCACACCCTGAGACCTTCATCGTGAAACTCTCTATTGAATTAACTACAGATTAAACTAGAATCACCGCCCCGTGGTTGCATGACTCCGCCCACCAGTCCAGTCTCTGTGACACACAGCAGATCTACACAATCAGCACAGTTTCAAGATTAGAGTCACCAATTCAGTATCTGACCAAATGTCTCCCCTTCTGTTCCTCATCTCTTCCATCCATTGATTTCACTTAATTTATATTTGTAAACTTCAACTTAGAGAACCGTAAAACTCTTGTAGAGAATCAGAGGCAGCTTTAGTCAGAATGGAGACACCGTTAACTATTGTCACAGTAACAGGATGTTTTTAGCCTAATTTAGCAAAGGAATGAGTCCTAAAATCTGAAAATAAGTTCCTTCATAATTAATGAAGTGGTGTTCATTTGTAAAGATTATCTTGCCGAACAAAACGTATCATAAACATTTGTTTGCCACAGAGCTTATTTTCTGCAATCATCAGTTTTAATGAATGAGGAGCTAAGCTAGTAGCCATTGTGCTAAACTAGGCTAATTAAACACACCCTGGACTTATCTCTATTTTAAAATATCTTTGTTTACTTAACAAGCCACAGTTTGTGTTGTGTTGGCGAAATGAAGGAAGAAGCTGCTGGCAATGTGAGACCCAGCACAGCTAGCATAATTATTGTTGGGTGTTGATTCTGCTATGCTAGCAACAAACAGCTAATACATCTCATGGTATGTTTGGTATTTGTAACGGTTAACCAGAGGATGGCGAGCCAGGCTTAGGTCAAAGGGCAGTTAGACACAGCTAGTTAGCTAGCTTAGCTTACATCAAGATATTAAATACACTTTCCAAAACCTCCAGGTCTGATTTACCAGACCAACCTAGTGAAAACAAGTAATTTACTTTTGTGACCATCCCAGGAATTACCATTAGCCTTGGTTAGCAGTTAGCTTCTATGAAAGAACATAAGTTATTGTAAATCAGCATTAGCCTATGAGGGCAGGACCACTGCCAGTAGCTTCAAAGCTAACTGCTGCTAAAACCACAATGTCTCCTTTTTTTTTTTACATTTCAGTCTTTAATAAGCTAGGCTAAACTCTGAAGAAGATAACCCAGACTTAATGTTAGCTAGTTAGCTAGTCAACTAGTTAGCAGTTAGCTTTTGTAACCTTCCCTGCATTTTAAATTAGCAGCAGGATAGTTTTATATAAAAGACAGCACTGTTGCTTTCAAAGGTTTTATCCCACACAATCTTTCACCTGTGCAGGTGTGTATGACCCCGCCCCCTCATGCCTCCTTACCTGCCATCCCATCAGCCTCTCTGGCTCCAGACAGGTAGTGCTCTTTGCGATGATGCGGTTCTCCCAGTTTGAAGAGATCCTCCAGTCTGAGGAACTGACAGACGCCCTGCCAGATCGACCCGCACGCCACCAGTCTGTTCCCAGTATAATCCACCAGTAAGAGCTTATTCACATTGTCTGATGACTCCAGCCTGAGGGACAGACAGACAGGTGAGGCATTATACATTTGCAGACAGGTGTGGACAGACAGGTGTATCAGACAGGTGTAGACAGACAGACAGGTGTATCAGACAGGTGTAGACAGACAGACAGGTGTATCAGACAGGTGTAGACAGACCTGTGAGCGCAGGCCCTGACGCTGGGCGGAGGGTAACACTTGGCGTTGTCCTCCACAGGTCCGGTCATGTGACTCCTCAGCTCCGTTAGATTGGCCGAAAGCTTCAGCACTCGGTTGACGGCGCCGACGAACACCTCGCCTGTCCTCCGGTGGACGGTCAGGTGGGTGAGGGAGGTGTCGAAGGCTCGGTACACCACCCTGCCAGACGCCACAGAGGGAGGGGGAGGAACAGCTGGGGCAGAGAGGAGGGGGGAGGAGAGGAGGAGGAGGGAGAGGAGGAGGAAGAGGAGGAGAGGAGAGACGGAGGAGGAATAGGGGAGCATGGTGGACAGAGAGAGGAGGAGGAGGAGGAGGAGGAGGAGGAGAGGATGGAGGGATGGAGGAGGAGAGGAGGGGAGGAGGAGGAGGAGAGAAGAGCTGGCTGCAGGTCTGATGAAGAGTCAGCTTCACTGGGGCATGACTGTGGACAGAGAGACAGAGACAGACAGTTAGGACATGTATCAGACTACAGGAGCCTGTGAGGGACATTTGAACAAACACACTGTGGCTACAATATGTGGCCAAAAGTAAGTGGACAGCACCGTCAACATGATTCTCTCACACACTGGTTTATTACAGATGAACAAACACTCTGTCTGTAACTCTCACTGATTGGACAGTTTTGATGATGTCATCCTGCATCACCAGCTCAATACTGACAGAACGAAGGAACGTCTACGTGTATCAAACAACGCACCCAGGGCTCCTTGAATGTGATGTGGAAAGTCCAGGACTAAACGCTGATATGTAACAAGGTCCCAGTGAGAATGAGTTTCAAGGATGCTACGTCATCAAACCTTCCTTCAAAGTCTGCCAAGGACCAGGTCCTTGAATTCTGGATGCATGTGTGTATCCTCAGAGGGTGTGACATACCCACAATTCTTTGTGCACGATTTGCCAGAATTGGAGGCGGGGCCTCTTCAATGACGAACACCTGGAGACTCGCTAGTCTGTTCCAGGGTGTGTCCACTGAATGCTAGGAGGGAGTCTTGCCTAGTCTCTGTAGGACCTGACTTGGACAGACCCGTTCTACCAAGGAGCATCCTTGACTTTGGTAAGCACTGTTCGACCGAGCCCTGTCAGCCCATCAACACCAGCAGTCCCTGCAGGAAGGAACTAGAAAATGCATTTCCTGCAGAAACTGCGTGTGGCTGCTGAGGGCTGGAATGCAGAAATAATAAAAACAAATAGTCTGACAGATATAAAAGCTCAGACGTACTGACCGCACTGCTGAAAAACTGGACGCTATGATGTAAACCTGTCTTAGCTTCTCTAACAAAAGAAGCTCTGAGCTGAGACACACTGACAGAAGCGGAACTGTTCAACTGTCGAAGGCTCAAAAAAAGAGATGCTGAAGAATTTTACAGGAATAAAAAGTAGAAAACAGTTGAAGACAACTATAATTGTTTAAAAGAGCAAAGTGTTCTGACAGCTGAGTGGTGTCTGTAGCTGAGAGGATGCAGGAGTAGCAGTGGATTAAAAATGTACAGTGGTATAATCACTTCTGTGTATAAAGCTTTAACGAAGTCTGTTGATAATACTGTGCGACGACGTGCAGCAGAATTTCAAAGACAAGAAAAATATAGATTTGCAGGTTGTTTTCAATTCAAGAAAAATCTGTATTTGACATGTGTAGGTCAAACAGGAGCAACAGTAGTACTACTAACTGAGGTTTTAGTATAGTAGTAGCAGTACTGGAGGTAGTGCGAGTAGGAGTAGTAGTTGTAGTTGTAGTACTAATACTAGTGGTATTAGTAGTATAGTAATAGTTGTAGCAGTAGTCGTAGTTTAGCAGCAGTATAATATTAGTAGTAACAGTAGTGATGGCAGAGATGAGAGGAACCTGGTGATTCTACTGAATCAGAATTCACACAGTTCAGACTCAGGTGAGCTGTCAGACAGGTGGACACTGAGACAGGCAGGTGAGGAAGGAGACAGGTGTGTGAGGTGTCCTGACTGTGTTCAGTGAAGCTGTGACTCCTCAGTTTGATCAGACTCTGAGCTGAGGTGTGTGTGTTTGTGTGTGTGTTGTGATCCTTCACCTTCAGTCTGATGAGGAGCTTTAAAACCCTGTATTATTTACAAGAAGCTTTCTAACACACACACTGAGGATTCCTCTGACAGGGAAGAGATTAGGCCAGCTGTGTGTGTGTGTGTGTGTGTGTGTGTGTGTGTGTGTGTGTGTGTGTGTGTGTGTGTGTGTGTGTGTGTGTGTGTGTGTGTGATGGAGGCAGATAGAGGTATTGATCTGTTTCCGTCTGTCTTCTCACTGATTCTCTCATAAAGCTTCAGCAGCTCCAGTAACACTGAGCTGGACGGAAACTTCACTCTCCTCCTGGCAGCCATTTCTACTCCGTTTACGTTTGACTGACAGCTCTGATTACACACACACACACGCGCACACACACACACACACACACACACACAGTGAAAACCCTCTGAAATCAGTTTCATCTTAATCTGCAGTCGTGAACGAGACAAAATGGAGGCTTTTCCTCCTCCAGCAGTTTCTGGTGGCTCGCTGCATTAAAATGCTGCATATGTTTCTGAGCGTGGGCGCCCCGCTGGGAATTGAACCGTCGACTGTAGCGGCGCTTCATATCGTGCTGCTGGTTTTCAGCTCGGACACATTAATCAATAAGAGAGAATATGAGAAAGTGAGTGTGGAAACAAACGAGCATCAGTTCCTCCTCTGTCAGTTTCTCTGCTCTCAGATTTTTATTCCTCTGAAACATTTTCTCTGCTCCGACACGCTGAGCGCTCTCAGGATTATTCTGATCCAACATTTCTACCATCAGACCTCCGGTTCTTATTCTGACGCAGCGTTCATGTACTGTTACCACACATTACCACGAACACACTCTCCCATACACACCCTGTGACTCTGCAAACCCAAAATAAATCAGTGTAATGTTATATTGTCGACGCCCGTCACAACTCTGTTATCACAGCACTGTCTCAGCTGTCTGACGTATGAACACAGAATGTTGGACACAAAGCACAAAGACCAGCAAGCTGATGGTAAAATGGCTGCAGAGCCTCCGACAGCTGCAGGGCAACTCAACCCAACAGGAACTATGGTATCGATCCGGCTCATTCAGACGGAGCTGCTCGCTGTTTGTTTATCTGTTGTCACCTGTAAACAACAACAACAATACCAAACACAACAAAGCAGCTCATTGGTTGGATTGTGCCAATTATTATTACTGACAAACTGCGTTCCTATAATTATGGGAAAAGATTAGAGCTAAGACGATTAGTCCATGAATCGATTAGAAAAGATAAAAATTGAACTATTCTGATCGTCTCGTTTGTGTTTTGATCATTGTCGAACAAAAAAGTGGAAAAATGTCCAAACTTGTCTGGTTCCAGTGTCAATGTGCTTTCTCTGTTTTATAATACAATAAACTCAACATCTTTAACTTTTAAATTGTTGATTGCAGGGTCTGAAATGAACACCAGCCAAGTGCCAAACTCAGGTAGATTTTCTGTTTGGTGAGTAAATGTCAGAAGGTCAGAAGTCCCGTCATAAAGTATGTGGAGAGTTTCTGCAGCGCTTTTGTGTCATCTACAGTCGCTCTGCTTCTGTCCTCTGTGTCAGAGACAAGCTTCAACTGATGCAGTATGATCCAAATCTGATTTATCCAGTCGGACAATCAGAACTTCACAAACACCTGGATCACCGTTTTGGATTCTTCATTGATGGAGGTGTGTGAGAAAAACAAAGTTCTTCCTGAATTCAGCACAACTCATGGCAAGTAAAGCTCCTTTCCCACTGCACAAAAAAACACCAACACCTGCTGACATCTGGCTTTTGTCTTTAATGGGAGAGGTTACTATCAGCATTTACTCCAAAATGACTCCGTAGTATTCACGGCTGGCAGTGATGGAAACAACAGTTGGGTAGACGTGTTCATTTTAGCCCCTCTACCAGTGACATGCTAAGACGCGCCACCACAAACCCCCATCTGTCTCAGGTTTAGTCTGCACTGAATTTAAACAGGAGACTGAATTCGTACGAGATATTAAAAACATTTCACAGACCTCCATGCGGCTCTCAGGCCTTCGCACACTGAGTCTGTTTTTTTTGTGACGCGTTTTTTAATCCATAAAAAATCATAACGCATATAAACCTTGCACACTGAGTCCACTGTGATCATTCACAATATGAAACTAAATGAAAAGACACGAGTTATATATGGGGCATCACTGTCTCTCCACGTGTCTTACATTTGGCACCGCAGCTTCATGAAGGGGCGGAGCTGTCCTCTGTCTCTGTCTCTGTCTCTGTCTCCACATCCTCCTCCTCTTCATCATCATCATCATCATCATCATCATCCACCTGAACATGAGAATCTGACCTGTTGAAGTGAGCTTCCTGAGTCATGAAATGATTCTGTTGTAGTTCCTCTGTCTCGTCTCAGCTGTGTCCCGCCGCCACATTTTCTTCACTGATTCTCAGTCAAACGTCTTGACACGTCTAACAGATGCGAAAAACGCAGCAAATCGAACCTGCTCCGAAAATTTTAATGACGGCCGAAAGTTTCAGACTCAGTGTGCGAACGTGACTGACACAACATGAGGTCATATTTATTTTTAGATGTGCAAAAATTCCAGACAAAACGCATCCTGCAGGTGAAGTGTTCCTTTAAACTTCACACTTCATTGATTATTAGCGACATAATGATCAATGAAAACATCTGCTGCAGCTCTGACAGTGTAACCAGTGTAACCAGTGTAACCTCCACTCTGAGAGGAAAACCAGTGACATCCACTGTCAGACAGACAGAAGGCTGCAGCTCTGAGTCTGAACAGGAGTCTGACTGCTGAATACAAAGTGACAGCTCTAATGAGTCCTCACAAACACACTGCTGTAATCTGCTGCCCCGTCACCACGTCTTTACACTCAGCAAATAAAACACAACTTCACACACAAAGTTCTTAACGCTGAGGTCTGTGCTTCATTAATACATCTGAAGAAGAAGAAGAAGAAGAAGAAGAAGAAGAAGAAGAAGAAGAAGAAGAAGAAGGAGCCCTTCACAGCGACGTCCTGCTGCTTTGATGAAACACTAAAATAAATCCTGGTGACTGCAGAGCTCAGATTAACTCCTCACATGTCAAAGCGACGACATCACAGAGTCACATTCCCGCCGAGGACGATTAGCAACAGTGATGAGAATATCTGCTGCGACTGGCTGCCTCTAATGAGACAGTAGAAGAAGAGTTAACGGCTGAAACACGGAGACGACGCCGTTTTCTGAATGGAAGGATAATAAAGTTTTTACTCCGGTGGCAGAGAGGTACAGTAAGCCGAGTGCAACAATTAACCCTGTGTCACACACTCACACACAGAAACACACACACACACAGAAACACTGAAACACTCACACACACACACACTCAGGAACACAAAGAGGCAGTGAAAGATCAGCACATTAGTTAATTAGCCTGCTGAGCTGAGGGGGAGACCAGAGAGAGGAGAGGTCGACAGATGGACCAGAGTGTGTGTTCATGTGTGTCCGTGTGAGTGTGTGTGTGTATGTGTGTGTGTGTGTGAGAGTGTGTGTGTGTGTGTGTGTGTGTGCGTGTGTGTGTGTGTGTGTGTGTGTGTGTGTGCGTGTGTGTGTGTGAGAGTGTGTGTGTGTGTGTGTGTGTGTGCGTGTGTGTGTGTGTGTGTGTGTAGACAACAGACAGCTGGGCAGACAGACGAGACAGATAAAGTTTCTCTAACTGGACTACGATTTCACTGGACCATCCATCACCCTGCTGAATGTGTGCGTGTGTGTGTGTGTGTGTGTGTGTGTGTGTGCTAACCAAGGTTAACATTAAATCCTGGAATGGTCAGAAAAGCTAACCGCTAACTCGAGCTAATGTTGCGTTCAGGTTCTATCATTCAAATGAGCATCAGTGGGAAGAAACACTGACGTCATCCTCCTCACTGATGTAACATGTGACCCTGTGATGATGTCGTGTTTGTTAGGTCCAGGTCAGACCAAAGACTCATGTCATAGATTAAATACAATAAGTGAAATATGGTCGGCTGATACAACACAATCTGAAATTATTAAAACACCAAACCCTTTAAAAGAAGTCTCACATTGTATTTTCTCTGTTTGCATCAGTAAAGCAGACGCAGAGAAAACTGGAGTGTGGTGTGTTCACTGACGTCTGGGTAACAAAGCAGCTTTGAATTCGCTGCGTCAGGGAAACATTTAGCTCCGTGTTAGAATGAAGTGACCTTCACACAGAGTCAGACATCAGCAAAACACACAACCTGCTATTTATTAGACGTCTATTTTAGTTTGGATTTATTTTAGTTCTCTTGGATTAACTGTTTAGAGCCCTCACTCTGTTTTCATATCGTCCTCTGTAGGTTACGTTCACGTCTCTTCAGCTGTGTGGACGACTGTTTCAGTCGGGAAATGACACGACAGGAAGAAGTCAAAAAATATATTGTTTAAAGTCAAAATGATTTCTTAACTCCAAATTCTAACTAGATAATTAAACCAAACATTTGAATCTTATTCACTGCAAATTATTTCCAGGAAGTTACAATATTCAACTGTAATATTTCACAATAAATTACATTATTATCACCTCACAAGCTTTTACTGTGATATCTAAACAAATTCAGAATTTTACTGTGAAAATCATGCTGGTAATAATCCAATGCACATGAACTGTTACAGTTACAAGTTGATACAGTAACGTCACAGGAACGTACTGTAATATCACAGTAATGTAACGGGCTTTAGGTCACAGTTACATATGGTAATGTTACAGAGGTACTCTGCTAAATCACAGTAATATGCAGGTACAGTGAGATAAAGCTGTCAGTTCACCACTGTTTACTGTAAAGACAATACAGTAACTTACTGTGATGCAACTAGTATCCTGTTATTTACTGTAAATGTACAGTCAGATGTTTTACAGTGAGATATAAACTCAAAATGGTTTACGTCACACAAGTAAAAACTGAATTAGTAATTTTATTTTTACTTTTAGTTTTTTTTTAATTATTTATGAAATTTTTTGGACAATTTTATGAGATTTTTTTTTCCTTTTCAAGTCAAAATCATGTGACAGTAAATTAGATAGTTATACATTTCTTACTGTTTAAGTTCAGTCTGTGAGACACAAAGTCAATACTGTGAGAAAGTCAGCAATCTGTAAGTCATAATGATCAATATTACATCACAACAACAAGTAATTCAGTTTATTTCAGTTTGAAGTCAAAATTAAAAGCGAAACAAAACAAAGAACAAAACAACACGACCAGAAGTCAAACCTCTGAGACAGTGAGCAGATCGACTTCATTGTTTCATCATTTTCATGTAGCAGTTGTGTTGTTGTTGATGTCACTTGATATTTTTCATGTGTCTCTGCAGTGAATCAACAACATCAGCTCAGTCAAACTGTCCTGAGTTCAGCTGGAATAATGAAACATGTTTAAAAAATCCTGACACTTCTGCATTGAATCGGCGCCGTACCTACAGCATAGGCTCTTCACAGACGTTAACCAGGTAAAAATCTCTTTTTCAAGAGTGACCTGGCCAAGAGGGCATGTGACCGCACGTCACGGTGACACAGACTTCCTGTTTATTTTTGTGAGCTGAAACCATTTCCCTCAGTGGAAACAAAGTTTTCATCTCCTTTTATTTCATGATAAGAAACAATAAATTGTGAAGATAATAAAGCCAAAACAAAATGGCATTTTAATTCCTGTGTATGATTCATCCTGGCTGAAATATGAGCAGAGAGAAAGTCTGCTAGCTGCTAGGCTAATTTATACAATGGAAAATACCATAGGCTTGTGCTAATAACGTTAGCATGTTGTATTTGTGGGGAAAATGTGTCCAGATAAAGACAAGTGTTTGTCTGTGAATGCTGCCAGTTATAGTGAAGCTGACTGTGTTTGAAACTGTCTCTATGAAGCCATGTTTAATGTGTGTTTAATGTGTGCTTTAGGTGCACTTAACAGACACCTGATCACTGACTCGTATTTTGGAGGTGTAGCTGTTCACAACAGCGTAGGCTCTGCGTAGAGCTGACGTATGACTACAATCTGCCTTCAGAGTCCTTAAACATCACGCATAATTCAGACTGGATCAGACTTGTCCCTGATTGGTCTCAGTCAGACTCAGGATCTTTATCTGCGCCAGTCTGTTTTAATATTCAGAGTTTTGTCTCTTTTTGATCACTGTAATGAGATCTTTTTAAATAAAGCTGTGTTTAAATGTTTTTCAGACGCAGTCCACCCAGCTGCCGTGTCACCACCCAACCAGAAGCCGTAAACCAACACAGCCCGTCCCTCACCCTCCGTCACCTCCATCTGCATCCGCCCCCCCCCCCCCCCCCCCCTCCATCTCTGTGACTGAGCCTCTGTTTGAATCACAGGCTCCAATAAACACACGACAAAGACACATTGTGCTGCAGTTTCCTGGTAGAAAAGGCTGCGGGGTGAGTTCGGGTGCTCGCAGCTCCGGGGTGGTCTGATGGACCAGATAGGAGCTGGACAGAGACGGAGACACGTCCAGGCTGGTGGAAGGGACAGAGACAGCTCCGCTCCAGCTGCTGCTCAAACAATTAGTCGATCAGCTGATTGATGGAAAGTCATCAAACAAGACAAACTCCTCTGTTTGGAGTGATGTTGACTCTGACTGTGTTACAGCAACGCAGGACTTTTTGGACATTGTTTTTATTCTTAATAATTAAAATCTTCACACGTTCCTACTTCACTCTCTCATTTTGAAGAGTAACACAATACGCATCTTTTAAATAGTATTTTTGAATGTTTTTTATTGTCATTTTTTCTGTTCTGTATTTACGTCGCTCGTCTACACACTGAAACACCAAAGCAAGTTTCTTGTATGTGAAAACAAACTTGTACATAAACTGGATTTGAAATTTGGATTTTAATTTATCTCTTTTTTTTATCATTTTGATATTTTATGGACTTCAAAATCAATTTTTTTTTTTTTTTTTTTTAAAAACATGAATACAAACAATCAATGATGAAAAAAATCAAATCGCACCATGAGAAAGGTTTTTGTTTCCTCTGCACACTCAACAACGATGCAGCCACAATCAGACCAAACTCACACAGACATGTCTGAGCTGGGTCTCTCAGTCTCACTGTTACGTGATAAGTTCACATTTTAACCGACCCAGCTGTCGACAGCAACACGTTTCATGCGTGTGAAACTACGACCTGAAGCATCTTTTATACTTCAGCTCTGTTTCCACCTGCACATGAAAACATGTCACGAAAAGAGATTTAACTAGTCTAACACAAGTACAACGACCAGCAGATATAAATATGTATTTGGCGTGTTATTCAAAGGCAGGCAGACTCTCTGTCTGATGAATGAAGTGTTGTTGTCGAGACTCATTAACATTAATTAACATTCTTTGTCCTACAGTTACACAACGACTGACATTCATGTCTTCATCCAGAGAAGTTTCAGACAGGCTCTGTAATCAGTTACAAACTTCCTAACATAAAAGATCATTCTGCTTCGTTTCCACCTGCTGTTTTCCCATGAATGTGGCTGATGTGGCTCCGTGTGACGCACTGACTTTAAACTCCCAACGTCGCTCACAGCTTTCCAAAAACAAAAAAGGAAAAAGACTCAGATGTTGCTTTTTTCTCTTGAACATGAAATGTCTGAAAAGGTGTGAACTCATCACGTGAAATTCTTTGACACAGCAATCCCAACTCAAAGTCCACTTCCTGTACCAGCATTTTCCTGGAGCTTTCAACTATTTCACACAAGAACCGTTTACACTTCCTGTTCAAGGCGGGAACATCACGCCATCATTACAATCACAGAGCGGGGGGACAGAGTTGTCTCAACTTTAAGCTGAGAACAGAGGTCGTAATGGCGCCGAATCAACGTCTGTGTGGGACAGCCAGCAGGACGGGGCCGTGGGCGGTGCAGGTGATGACATGTAATGTGTGCGACCCACCGCTGGGAGATTTTAAAAGCAGCTGTTAGCAGTTAGCAGCTAACAGGAGCTCCTTACCCTCTGAGCAGAGGACGAGATCTGCCGCCGTATAACAGGGACGCTAGATGATTGTTATTGACATGTGATGTCATTGTTATTGTTTTTATTGTCGTACTGATAAACAATTGATTATATTTTGTGTTATTGATCTGAGTCTGTAAAGTAACTCAAGTTATAAGATAAATGTAGTAAAGTTAAAAGAACAATATTTCCCTCTGAGATGTTGAAAAGTATTAAGTAGCAGGAAATAGAAATACTCAAGTAAAGTACAAGTACTTCAAAACTGTACTCCAGTACAACACCTGAGTAAATGTACTTAGTTACTTTCCACCAATGAATTGATCTCCCATGTTGCATGTGTTTCATTTAAAACTGATTCAAATGTGTTCTGAATAGGTCAAAAAAAGACGGACTGAGCCTTTAAACTGAAAAAGATCTTTCTGTGAGACAGTGAACGTCTCATCATGTCGCCGTAACAATAACTCTGATCTAATTGTGTCACTTCCTGTAATTACATAAACACAGAGGACTGTAAACCACCGTGTACTTTAATACGTCCAATTTAATTTTACTGCATCTGCCTCTGTAATTACAGACCACTGTCAGCTGCCTCACTGTGCTATTACCAGCTAACACGCTAACATGCTAACACGCCGTCCCTGCGAGTCCCACGGTGAGAGCGCTTCACTGTCCCCCTGTAAATCTGAGTCTCTCTCTGGAGACAGAGGAGGGTCGGTTCACCAGACTGAGAAGGTTCATCTGACATCACGCTCATCAAATGGAAGAGAGGGAACAAATACACGAGAAGAGGAGGCAGAACGACGCCTCGTTTGTCTCATCAAAATATTTTAAAAAAGACAATCTGACAAAATAAATTCATGAAATTTGATGCAAAAAAATTCTGTTTTAACAGTGAGTTTATTCAGCCTGAGACTGACCACAGGACTGTCTCAGCTGTCCTCTAACACTCCACACAGTCCCCTCCTCTCTGACTGAATCTGTCTGGTTGTTTCACTGTCTCCACTCGTGTTATCAGCGGCCCTGTTTCCATTAAAATGTTGCCTGAGTGTGAAGTGGACTGGGACCGGTGCTGGCACGGTGCTATCTGGCAGCAGAGCGATGGGAGTGACTGAAATCAGACACAGAGGACACAGGTTTGGATCTCAGAGGTGATAAATGTCTCAAGTAACAAAAAGCGTGTTGGATCTGCAACATCAGCGCCAGAGACGACTTCAATAAGAGCTGAGCTCCTCCGTCTTACAGCAGAGACACCACGCTGTGGGAACTCTCAGCAGTTCAGATGTCGTCATGTGTGTCTGCATATGAACGCTGATTTATTTCAGTAATAACTGGTTAACGTAGAGTAAAGAAATCTTTTTTACAGAGTCAGATGACAAGTCTAATGCTCTGTGGAGCTTCATGCTTTTTGCCTTGCTGCAATCTAACTGGCTGTTTGCCACTGTAGTGATGTCATCACTGGCTCATAGCTGGTGGACGTTATTTTATTTCTTTAAAAAAAGAGTAACTTTTAAGTGGATAATGGTTTACAACACAAATCTGACAGTCTGTCTGTTTGTGCTCAGCAGCTGCAGGACGTTGTTACAAACCAAACCTCTGGGAAAATAAGCCGATTTAACGTGAAGTGTTTCTCAAGGAATAAAAAAAAAGGCTAACTGCTAGCTTGTCAGAGAAGTTTTGCTTCCTGTGTGTTGTCATCATCATCCTCACTGTGACCTCGTCACATGTCCACGTTTGGTCATGGACTCTCCACGTCCACATGTGACGTCCAAGGTACCCTGGGTGTGTTGGTTGTTGACGTTCTGGGACGCCGTGTCAACTTCAGCCTGTTACATGTTTTCAAAATACACTTCCTGTTTTCACAGGAAATGTACAGTTTGTATACAGTCTCTTTCAAAATAAAAGCACTATGTCAGTACAACACCACCAACTGATGTTTTTTACATTCAACAACACACACACGTGGTTACGTTTAGCTGACACACACACACACTTGGTTACGTTAGGTGAAAGTTGGTGGTTGTTGGACCCATCCACATGACTCAGATTTTCACCCCCTTACCCTACGCTGTTATCCCGCCCCATTTCCCCCTGACCTGCTGACCTGCTGTGCATCACGCCTTTGTAAAAGGAAGGCTCTTGTTGTCTGTGTCTGAAGCCAGAAGTCACTGAGCAAGCACTGCTATTCAACAACTTCAGAGTGAGAGTGGGTTCATGTTGTTAGGATTCAGAGGGGGTGGTACCTGATGAAGAACAGACTTCAGGAGCGTCTTTCTGACAGGATGAAAACATGAAGGCAGCACAACAATGTGACAGAAACACAGTGCACACAACGAGGAGCTGAGCAGCAGCCTATCACAGATCTGTGCTGTAAATGAGACACAGCTTCTGTATCTGTCAAGTAAAAAAACTGTTGCCCCAACTTTTCGTCCAACCTATAAATGGCGCTCAGCCGCAGCTGATGAGCTGAGCATAGAACAAAGAGAAGACACAGGTGGAGACAGCCGCCTGGCTCTGTCCAGAAGTACCAACATCCACCTACCAGCTCCTCTGAAGCTCACTGATTAACATCTGGGTCTCTTTTGTTTCAACGACATGAACCCAAATTTAAAAACGACATTCAGCAGTTTTGGGGGGGGGGCTGATGTGTCGGACTGTTTCTTGGTTTGGAGCACGTCAGCCTGCAGTGATGTCATTGGACGATGATTATCGGGCTCCAAGGCAACAACCAGAGAAATAACTGCTCCATTAACTCTGTGTGTGTGTGTGTGTGTGTGTGTGTGTGTGTGTGTGTGTGTGTGTGTGTGTGTGTGTGTGTAATAGTCCATCTATTAGCCTCTGCCATTCCACGAGGTAAATCTCAGACCACACACACAGTGTTCACCATCATCAGTCCATCAAACTGTTATTTCATTAGAGGGAAACACTGCTGGTCACATGACTCTCTGATGGCGGTTGAAGTTTTTCAATTTAATGGATCAGCTGATGGAAACCAGAGACACTGAACATCTAAACAAGTCTGACCCTGAGCGGTTACAGCGGCGGCCATCTTGGCTCTGGAGTCACGGTTAAACAAACATCTGTTAGAGGCTGATGGAGGATGAAGATACACTCGGCTGAAGGTTTGTTTTTTTTCAATGTCGCCAACTCTGCAGGGACTTTAGAACCACTCTACCTGCTCAGGTACTCTGTCCTCTACCTGCTCAGGTACACTGTCCTCTACCTGCTCAAGTACTCTGTCCTCTACCTGCTCAGGTACTCTGTCCTCTACCTGCTCAGGTACTCTGTACTCTACCTGCTCAGGTACTCTGTCCTCTACCTGCTCAGGTACTCTGTCCTCTACCTGCTCAGGTTGCCTCCAGCCTTCAGCTCTTAATCCTTGCGCTGACAGTTCAGATCATTTAACTGACTGTTGTCACTGTTCAGACACTTCACACTTCAGGTGCTTTCAGTCTGTCTGACAGGATTTAACTTTAAGTGACACGTCAACTGCTTTCAGTGCTTTCAAACAATATGCCCACGGGGCTAAAACCTAAAACCAAAAGTTCAAATGTATTTACTCTGCAACAGAAACTTCACATCCTGTCACAGCTTCAACTTCTCACATGCAAACAATCATTTCAACCTGTGTGCAGTGTTTCCTGTCTGAGTGGACACGCTTCAGTTTCCTTCACTAAAGTTCGGCCCACTTATTAACTCTGATAATAACCAGTACTTTAACAGTAAACGCTATATTTACACAATTTCAAATTTCCAAATGTCCCATGATGTTTGGGTGTATTTTCGGGTTCATGCTGTTGGATCCAAAACAAACTGTGAGCTGAGGAGGACTGACAGATGACTCATTCATCAGGCTGTCCTGGTGACCTTTGACCTCCTCTATACATCGAGGCTGGAGCAAGATCAAACCAAAGTTTATTCCCATGACTGACAGTGGAGTCACGCTGCGTTTAACTGCACTGACGGCTAAATTTATCTCCAGCCGAGGTCACACAGAGCTCACAGAGTAAATGTTGATTGGATACATTAGCTGAGCTGGACTCCGTCCATCAGACATGAAGACAAGCAGAGACAAACTAAGACATGATGCAGACCCATCGACCTCTTAATCTGAATTCATATCAAGATCATAAGGATGTAAAAGTCAGACATATCATCAGATGAACACTAGCTGATGTATCTGCTGAGTTTCAGATGAATTGAGGATTTAAATCTCGTCAGCATGAGGCTGCGATACGTTAACGTCCTCAGACAGACTGCAGCTTTTGTTTGGTATGTATTGTTAATTACTCCAAACTAATTGAGATGAGAGAGAACGCTGAGTAGTTTGGGGACAGTGGGTTCATTTGTAATAGTCACAAAAGTGTAATAAAGTATACAACTGTTTATTTCAATGTCTGAACGCTGCTGTGCAAAAACAAAACAATGTAACCTTAGTTCAATGTTCGGTAACTCTCTGGGCTCAGGGTCACTGTTCAAGACCAAAACTGTTTATTTTAACACCTGACTGTGGCTGCGCAAAAGCAAAATTGCAAAAAAAATCCTTGTGATTTGTTCATTTTGTAACTTTATGAATTTTCTTTGCTCCAAACTAACTATGTCCTTTTGTGTGTAGGACTAGTCTGTCTCACCTGATTGGCCAGAGCGAAACACTATGATAACATGATAATAAAGTCACAACGTCTTTAAATGAGTCCTTCCTGAATAACAGTGTCTTAACGGGGATTTATAGCTGTGTGTCGGCTCTACGCTGTTGTGAACATTAATGCTTGTGCAGTTGTATGTTTGTGACGTTCTGCAGTTACACCTCCAAAACACTAGTCTGCGGTGGAGTTTCTGTGACATGCTGTTAAATTTGACTGATGCAAAACACACATTAAACACACATTAAACACACATTAAACATGGCTTCATAGAGACAGTTTCAAACACCAATCAGCTTCACTATAACTGGCAGCATTCACAGACAAACACTTGTCTTTATCTGGACACATTTTCCCCACAAATACAACATGCTAACGTTATTAGCACAAGCCTATGGCATTTTCCATTGTATAAATGAGCCTAGCAGCTAGCAGAGATTTCCTCTGCTCATATTTCAGCCAGGATAAATCACACACAGTGTGTGGAGGCTTTATTGTCTTCACAGTTTATTGTTTCTTATCTGTCAAATTAAAGTCAATCAAAGTTTAGTTTCCACTGAGGGAAATGGTTTCAGCTCACAGAGACAGACAGGAGGTCTGCGTCACTGTGACGTGGAGTCACATTTCTGGGGAGGTGACGTCAGGTTGAAGCATAGGGCACGTGTCTATGCAGAGCCTACACCAATTCCACTTCAGTGATTTACAGTTGCCAAGATTGGTCAAATGTGTTGCTGTTTCAAACTACAAACTTTATTAATCATAAATAAACAAGTTTCAACCACGAGACCAGGTTTTGTCCACTTTGTGTCGCTTTCAGCTGCAGACTGACTTGACAGAGATGTCTGCCACCTTGTTTTTAAATGGCTCAGTGTATTGTGCTTTTGCTGCCACAAAAAGTGTCCATGAACGAGGACAAGAGGTCTGAGTTCAGCAGAATAAAGTATAAGGTGCAGCCGTCCCATAAAGTGATGTCCTCATGTGAGGACGACAGTTCGCAGGAAGTTACGGTGTGGATGTCTACGTCTTTAAAACTTAATAACTCTGTGAATACAGGAGTGATCAATAAGAACTGTTAGGTGTTATTTTACACATCAGTTGTTTTGGAGGGATTATGACTGGAGGAGGAGGTGTGGCAACCATGTCTTCTTATAATTACCATATACAACTGCAGGAAATGACACACAGTCTTTTAGTTACAGGTGAGAAGACAAAGATAAAGAAGAGGAATAAAAGGAACCAAACTAATGAAGAATCTAATAATGACCGATGACCTGTAGGTCGACTGTAACCAGGTCACCTCACAGTCTCAGATATATTTCTGATCCTTCCTCTTCTCCAGGTTTCAGGTCAGTAAAGGTTCATTTCTTCGTCTCTATAAAATCGCTCCAGTGTCTCTGAGCGGGCGGCTGTGATTGGCTCTCACTGGGTCGAGAGCTCTGACTCTAATGAATTGAATTTAGGAGGAGAGGGTTAATTGGTAATTTGGCGAGAGACTAAAAACAGAGACGCTCTGTTCATCATCAGCACAGAGACACAACACACAGAGACTCAGTAAGAGGCGGAGGGTTAAAGGAACAGTCCCACATTTTATAAAGTCCTAAACAAGGTGTCCACCATGAGATAAAAACCCCCCGTTTATTCCACGAGTCAGCACCTCCAGGTAGAATGGCTGCTGTGACATCACTGGCAGGGGGAGGAGCTACACACCAACATGCCTGAGGGTGTTTTTGGAGCCGCAGCAGTAACAGCAGAGGTTTTTATGCTTCCTGTGTGATTCAGCGTTGATGTGAAAAACTCCTGGTTTTCTTTGAATAATCCTCTTTATTGATGTCAAATCTACACGCTGTGCGAGAAATGAGCCAAAACGTGCAAAAACACCGGTATGGTCCTTTAAACTTCACGCATTACAGGATTTTATCTCCCAGCTGAGACAAACGTGGCTCAGACGTCCAGATCAGATCCGTCCTTCAGAGTGAACACTGAAAACCTTTTTGTGTTTGTGGAGCCGAGCGTCTGACTGCCGGCTTCATTAGTCTGATAAAAAACATTTACCTGACGCCTTAAACTGCGAACATTAACAGCTGCTATTTAAAACCCTGTGAAGTCGGTCCAGAGCAGGGAGGGAAACACTGAGCTGCTGTTGGAGTCATTAACAGAGCGGCAGAGAGACGACGTTTGACTTCACTGTAAAGTTCTGACCTCTGAGATCAGCACTAAGATTCAAACACACGACACAAAACACACTGCTCTGTCCTGACTGTAAAGATACAGAGTGGTGCCTCCGTCATAGGAGAACATCTTCATCTTCTCCACCTCTGACCTCAGTTTGAGGCTGGAGTTGAACTTTTAAAAGATGTTTAAAGACAAAGCAAAAAAATATCACAGCGTATTCTCCTGACTGATGAATCAAGAAACAGATTCATTAATTGACTGTTTGGTCTATAATTGTGACCATCCAAGTCCTAATCAGTCCATCCTTGACTCAAAGTGGATGTTTGTGCCAAAAGCTGTTCTTGAGGTATCGTGTTCACAAGTCTGAGACAGATGAGGTCACAACAACCTTAACCTTTCACCTGTGACCATCAGAATGTTATCAGTCCATCGTTGAGTCCAAGTGGATGTTTGTGCCAAATTTAAAGAAATTCCCTCAAGGTGTTCTTGAGATGTCATGTTCACGAGAACGAGAACAACCTGAACACAATATGCCTCCAGCTACGGCTATCACTGGCATGGAGGCACATCATCGTTTGTGACAAGATCTCATGTTCTTCCTTTGTTTGGCCAGCGGTGTGAAAACCCAAACGAATCACGTTTGTTTACAATGACAGACAGAAAACTACTGTGCTGTTTTTATCTTTAAAGGCCCAAAGTAACAAATATTATTCTCCTGTAACAGACTGTGTTCAATGATCAGGTGATATCAGCTCATATTGATCACTGAATCTCTGAATCACATCGATCGACATCATATCAGTGCAGAGTGTGTGATATCAGCAAATATCGTATCATTGTCCAGAGAAATGATATGATGTGGTATCATGATGAAACATGTGATTTACACCCCTTGTTAGCAGCTCCAGTGTAGACGAGTCCAGAAATGAGACGCTGTTGGTGTTACAGTCAGTGTGGATCAGCTCCTGACCTGAAGACGTGTGTTCCTCTGACTGACTCAGTTTATCATCTCAGGACTTTGAAGATTTGTGGCTGATGATCCGTTTGTCAAAAGTAAACTAGTAAAATTCCTCTCAGAGAGTTTCTGATATTTCCTCTGACTCTGGATAAAATACAAAGGAGAGTTAACTGACGACAGTTTGAGTGTTGGATCAGAAACACGAGGCCTCTCAGGTTCGTCTCATTTTAAGATGTCCTTGTTTAACGTTGTGTAACGTAGCAACTAACGCAGCCTCCACAGTAAACAGACTGTGTTTAAGAGTCTCCTCCGCACACAGACAGAGAAGAAGAATGCTTTTAGTCGGCCGTCTGAGGTGGAAACACTGAGAGGCTGTCGGCTGAAACACCGCCATGTTTCTTCATCATCATCATCATCATCATCCTCTGACCTCTGACCTCCTCCTTCATCAGACAGAGAGAGTGTCAGAGATGGAGGAGCTGAGGTTTGATTCTTCAGGTGACCTCAATAAAAGAGTCTGCAGATTAAGGAAATATGAATATAAATGTGATATTATCAGAGTAATTCTCCACAGGATGATCCTTCACCTCCTCACACAGCAACCACCTCAGAAATAAATCATCTGAAACACTGCAACTGAACCTCCAGAGACTCAAACCATCCTGTTCTCGTGTCACACTGAGGTTTTTATAAGAAAAGACCAGCACGTACGAAACATAGGTCATACTGTGAGGTCAGAGCTTTACCTGCTGTTTAACCACAAGTTTACGAAGACAACCGACTGCATCACGAATAAAACTGTAATAAAACACACACTCAGGCGTCTGTACTTCACACGTTACTGAAGGATTTCACCAGAGAACTCAGACCATATCAAACTTCAGCACGTGCATGATGTAAACATGAGTACATTACTGAATGGACCTACTGAAACAGGCCCAGGGGCCCAAAGTGTCGGGGCCCCCAGCCTTCACTTACAAAATGTCATTCAAAATAAAAAGTACTGACCCGGAAGAGACACAAAACAACCTCGAGAGAGAGAGAGAGAGAGAGAGAGAGAGAGAGAGAGAGAGAGATCCAAAATGACTGTAAAGAGACACAAAGCCACCACAAAGTCTGTGTGTCTTGCTCTGGTGTAGGAGAGGTGGTGGGGCCCTTTGCATATCTGTGCCCAGGAGCCCATTGTCTCATAATCTGCCCATGATGTAAACCACAAACATGGCAACACTTGAGGAGGTTACTATGTTGTTTATTCTGAAATCACAGCAGAAAAAGTGACGGCACCCCCATGACACACCGCCCAGTCTCAGCCCGAGATCGTCAAATACCAGCCTTTTGTCTCGGCGTGTGACATCAACAGCAGAGGGACCCTTTAGCGTCTTTATGAAACACACTGGGCTTTCAAATTACAATCAAAACACAAACAAACTTTGTCAATGCCTTTGACACAGGTCCGAGTCTGTATGTCAGTAGGCTGTTGTGTTTTCATTCAGTCGTCTCAAATGTATAGGGTTGTGCCCAGAAATCATGGTCTCAAAGTTTACTTTGATTCAACAGCAGCTCACAGTCCCCTGCCTGTATGAGAGTAACAAAATAACGGGGAGGTGGAGGCTCCGCTGTGATGTTTTAACGTCTCCATCAGTGGAGAGCAGCTCTGGGGAAAGCTGAGATGCTGAGCAGAGCCTGTGGGGGGAAGGTGTTTCTGAAGTCATTTAGTTTGAGTTTTGAATGCTGCAGTGTGTGTTGGTCAGTCGGTCTCGTTTGTTACTGCTGAACGCTGCTCAGTTTCGTTAACATTTGTCTCTGGGTGAAAGTGTAAAATCTATTCACAAAATACTGATTATTCAGGCATTACATTAAAACAAGCTTGCACCTGCTGCCTTTTGTGAAGATGAACTACAAGTTCAAGTCCAGTGTGTCGGCGCTGTCGACTGTCCAGGTGCTGCACTGCTCTAATGGTTAAGTTAACATCACGTTATCAATTAAACATTTAGATCACTGGTTACTGTAATTTGAGAATCAAAGCTGAATTGTCCACATCGTGATGCCTCTAAGAAAAGATTATTTCCCCACCCCTACTGAAGGAATAGTTAAAAGAGGGTATATCTCAGCCTGAGTTCTTTGTTTGCACTCATTGCAAAATAAGTGACTGCAGCAATACAGTTAGAATCAAACAGTGTACAATCTGTATGGTCAAAAACCAAACTGCTGTACATTCACTGTGTCTGACTCGTGTGTGGATGCAGAGTCAGATGTTTACCTGCTCTCTGAGGTTTGTACCTGTGTGTTCATCGTGTCGTCTGGAAACCTCTGATATGTAACTTAAAATAAAATCCTGTTCTCACTGATTCATCCTCAGAGTCTGCTCAGTCCATCCCCGCTCAGCTTATCTCCACTTGTTATGATTATTACAGCTAAATATTTGTGAGGAGCAGATCTGAGAGCAGTTAGAGCTCAGACTGAGACACACTTCACTTCATCTTTAATGGTTTAAACAAAGCAAACAGAGACGCTGAGAGCCGAAGGAGTTTGTGTCCAAACGTCCAAACTGACAATAAGAAGAGAAACTGATGAAACTCTGAGCTCAGTCTGAGCGTCTCCGTCTAAAACACACCAAACCGCTGCTGCTACATGTTTTCACTCACTTACTACAAATCACATGTACTTTACATTCCTGCGGAGCGCTGAGCAGAAACACGCTGCTGAGGTTCACATCTGTCAACGTGGTGTTTATACGTTCATCCCAAATCTGACGCTTTGTTCTGGAAAACAGTCGCAGCAGTGGAAACTAAGATCTGCGATTAATGACCAGAAACATGTCGAGGAAAAAACTGTGTAATGGTCCTTTAATGGCTAAAAAGAGAAGTCATGTTGGACTCCACCCTGAACACACACACACACACACACACACACACACACACACACACACACACACACACTGTGAGTCCCTGTTGGTTCATAAAGCATTTCTATAGCTCAACAGCTGCAGCATGATGCCACACACACACACACATGTACACACACACACACGCTAACATGTGATTACACACACGGGATGTGAACACACTCCTACATATATGTATTTGACCCTGGACTCTGAGGACTAAAACACACACACACACACACACACACACACACACACACACACACACACACACACTCCTCAGCAGCAGTGTGAGTTTCACTGTCTCCTCCTGTGTCTTTATATTTTCATGTATAACTTCATATAAGTCGATGACAGCGTGGTGATGCCTTCAGGAGCAGTACGGACTCTCTGTATCGTCAGTTTGATCCATTCACTTCAGTAAAAAGTAAAAAGTCTCACAGAGTCGTATCAATTAAAATCAGTTCCTCTAACGTCCACCTGAGGCCGGCTCCAAGAGCGAGTCAGTCCCACTGGACAAACCCAACACCTGCAAACATCTGGACTCTGACTTCAGTGGGAGAGGATCCAATCAGCATTCAGTCCTGAGACAAATGACTCTGCAGCTGACAGCAGGATTCATCAGCTCCAGCCAAGCAGCATCGTCTGAGGCTGTAAAATGAAGCCAGAAACTGCAGTTCCTCTAATGTCCACTAGAGGCTGGCTCCAACAGTGAGTCAGTCCCCTCAGACCTCCATGTTCACATGCAGAATACCATAAAACTCCAGTCCCTTTCACCAGCCTGGTGTGGCAACACATTTTAACAAATAAAGGCCTGTCTCCATTAGAGGCCTGGACTGGTTCCCAAGCACCTCATTTCTATAGAAGTTCTTGGATGTACATTAAAAACCAGGATGTTGACCACCCACTAGAGCCAACACACTTCCACTGCACCTACAGATGTAACCATGAGCACCAAAGAGGACAGTCATTCATTCAGATTTACCGTCATAGTAAACAACAGAGACCAAAACAGCTTCCTCTGAAGCCCTCATTGAGTCAGAACATGCGTCTGTTCCTCGATTACCTGCCAAGTTATTCATGTTCCGTCAGTCAGCAAAGGTCCTCCAATCAAAAGAATCAAAAGAGTTTTTCATAAAAATGAATCCAAGCTTTGAGCATCGTTTGAACAGGATAAAGTGGTGTTGTGTCAGTGTGTTGGGCGCCGTGAGACGAGTGCTGTAACTCTCTCTGTGACGCTCTGTCTGTCAGAGTTAGATCAAATCAACTATTCATAATTAATATTTTATTTGACGCCTAATTTTCATACAAGTGATATTCATACTGGTTTAAATAATAAAGACTGGGTTTCCTGATCTTTGCTGAGCAACAGTTTGTGTGAGAGGAATTAAAGGCCTGTCCCAAATACAGGCCTGTTCACTTCATGTAGCTAATCATAACTTCAACATTCAGAGGACGAGATCAGCCGCCATATAACAGGGACGCTAAATGATTGTTATTGACATGTGATGTCATTGTTGTTGTTTATAAAGAGCTGCTGACACGTATGTTCCATGTCACACTAGAGGCCGACGCTGTTGTGGTACATGCCACGCCTCTTTGTGATGTCATCATGCTGTCTGACATCACACACTGGAGCCACATGATGCCGCCGCCGTTTGGTTCTGTGTAAACATGCAAAGGTGGTGTGAAGAAGGGACTTCGTAGCAGCTCTAATGCACCATCTCTGTGTTTGACGGGCTACTGTTTGACGATGTTAATGAGGAGCAGATGAGTCTGATGTGATCTCTGAGTGGTGAGAAGGTCAGCGGTGTCAACACATTGTTAGGAATGTGTCCTTTAAAAATCTGCAGTATGATAAATCTAAGGTGCTTAAAAATTATTTGACATGTCTCCCCCTTTCTGCACCACCTCCTCCCCCCTCATAAATAAAGAACAGTCCCCAAGAAGCCACAGATGGAAATGATTCAGTGCGACAGTAAAAGTTTTCTTCATCATCTTCAGTTAAAGAACAAATTAACGAGGTGCATTGTTTTTTATTTACTGTCTTACTGTAGTACATGTGTGTATTTATACTGCTATAAGCACTGCTGAACACCGCTACACACAAGTACACACACACACGTATGTGTTTGACCCCGACCTCTCTGAGGATTACACACACACACACACACACACACACACAGTCAGGTCCAGCTGCTGCAGGTCAGGAGGCATCGAGGGAGGAAGTGAAGGGTGTCAGCCGATTGTTTCCTGCCTGCTCCTCAGCTCATCCTGAGTGTGTGTGTGTGTGTGTGTGTGTGTGTGTGTGTGTGTGTGTGTGTGTGTGTGTGTGTGTGTGTGTGTGTGTGTGTGTGTAGGTGTGTGTGGGTGTGTGTGTGTGTGTGTGTGTGTGTGATAAATCAGTTTTCTGCAGAAATGAAATGGTCTGAACATGAAGGAGTGAATGTGAAAACATTTCCTCCTCTGGTCTCATGGTTCAGTGATGTGACGAGACGTCAGACACAAACAGAAATAAACATCATTTAAATATTCCCCCGAGCCGACCCAGCGGCCCATCGACGCCTCTCCACGTTGATATTTGGCTGAATTTAGGCTGTGATGTCACAAGACCAAAATTCAACGTCAGGACGACATCAAATGACAACATGTTGATATTTTGTTGGTTTTAAGGCTCAGACACACCAACCCACCTCAGAAGACTACAATGTTGTATTGTTATCCAAAGAAACAATATCATATTGTCTGGTGAGGGAACTAGTGATCTAAGGTGTTCACACTGAGTCTGCTTTTTTCATCCGAAATTGTCGCATGTCTAAAAATAAATACGATTTTACGATGTGCCAATTACGTTTGAGTCTGAAACTTTAGTCGTCATTATATTTTCAGAACAGGTTTGATTTTCTTTAGAGACGTTTGACCAAGACTTAATGAGGACAATGTGGCGGTGGGACACAGCTAGGGCTGCAACGATTAGTCGACTAATCGACTATAAAAATAATCAATGACTATTTTAGTAGTCAACTAATGGGTTTGAGTCATTTTTCATAGAAAAGTACTATAAAAGTACCCCAAAACACTCTTATTGCAGCTTCTTATGTTCAGATATTGGCAGCTTTACACACTCTCCCATGACGGTGAACTAAAACCCTTTGGCGTGAGTACGAAACAAGACATTAGATGACATAATTTTGGGGTTTGGGAGAGACAGACGGACATTTTTCACAATTTTAACGCATTTTTCGATAAAATAACCAGTTGACTAATCAAAGAAATAATCGACAGATTAGTCGACAATGAAAATAATCGTTAGTTGCAGCCCTAGTTCACAGCTGAGAAGACAGAGGAACAGAATCATTTCATGACTCAGACGGCTACGTTCAACAGCTCAGATAGTGATGTTCAGGTGATGATGATGATGATGAAAAGGAGGATGTGGACCACACACAGCTCCGCCCCTTCATGCAGCTGTGGTGGCAAATGTAAGACAGGGAGGAAGTGATGTCAGTCAGACAGGTAACTCCAGTGGAGAGAGACAGAGGAGGAGATGTGTCTTTACTTTTTGTCACGTGTTGTCAATTTTTGCACCAAACAGAACAATAACTCGCTCTGACATCAGTTTGCGAGGTTTCTGCGCGTCATGATTTTTTCGGATGACGGATTTAAAAAGTGCTTCTGGAAAAAACGGCCCCAGTGTGTGTGTGTGAAGGTCTTTCAGGTTAATGACGACAGGTTTGTAATACTGACGCCAAAATGATCACTCACAGAGACGTCACAGGGGCTAAAGCCTCCGACTGTCACTGAGAAGATTTACGTTGTTTCTGAAAGCTCCGTTTTCCTCAAACACACCAAAAAAACGACGACAGAGTTTGAAGATTTAAAGAAGAGCTCAGTTTGAAGTCCTGAAACCTCAGACCTGCTCCTTCTTTTCCTGAAGTCATAACTCAGTCAGACCTGAACACACCGATGCTGTTCTACAGACACACAGAGAGACACAGACAGACAGGAGGACAGAGAGACAGGAGGACAGACAGACAGCTGGTCTGACTGTTAAACGTCTCCACAGAGAGTCGGAGGTTTGATGCTGCAGGCTGAAAATATCATATCAGAGTCTGTGTCTGTTTCTGCTGACTCAGTGTTTCCTCAGCGCTGACTCCATCTCTGACTCAGCATGTGTGTGTGTGTGTGTGTGTGTGTGTGTGTGTGTGTGTGTGTGTGTGTTTATTTTTGAGTCTAATTGTAAACTAATAAACATTAGTTACATTACACAGTGTGTGTTTCAGAAAGACAAAGTGCTTTAGATTAAATTACAGAAACACACACGTCTGCCTAATGTCTGACACACACACACACACACACACACACACACACACACACAGGTAACAAGTTGACCTCATTTCATCTAAATGTAGCACACATACACACACACACATGCAGACACACACACGCAATGATCAATATCCCATAATAAGCAGCAGTGATGGATTTCCAACAGCAGGATAACTGGGACGCCCTGAGACGAGAGGGGGAAGAAATCCCATCACACACACACACACACACACACACACACACACTGTGTCGTGTAGTTTGTCGGCTGCAGGGTTGAAGGTTCAACTCCCTGTGGAGGTGAACTGGAGACCAGACTGACACTGGTGTCCACACACACACACACACACACACACACACACACACACACACACACACACACACACACACACACACATACACACACACACACACACACACACACACACACACACACAGATGTATGGAAAAAGTGATGGGTGATGAACGTGCAGGAAAAGTGTGGCTCAGCGTGGAAACATGTTGCAGCTCCAGTTTCATCAAACTTCACCACTGAAATCAACTAAAATCCATTAAAGCAGAGTTTCACAGGTCAAACACACACTCAGCCGCTGAAATACACTTTTTATCTTTTTAATATTTTACAGAATTTAACAGCAATATTCTGGAAAAAGTCGGTCAGCGTGTTGATTAAATAAAGTCCTGTAAAATTCACCTGAAACTCCTCTCTGAGCTGCGACCCACAGGAACCTGAGAGCTGTTTTAGTACATGTACGTGCACGGTCTCATGTGACAGGTAACAACAGTCAGTCTGAATCACTGTCACAGCTTCTGTCACTGATTTACACAAGTTTCAACACACTGAAATAAACTTTTTTTTTTTCTTTGCCAAAATATTTTCTCAAAAAAAGCTGCTGCAGATGACTGAACTGGGAGAACTGGGAGGTATCAGCTGGAAAACACAATGGGACCATATCATGACGCCTCACAGAGTCCAAACTAAAAGTAGACACCAGTGTGACAGAGAACAAACACACGTTTATATAAAGAGGTTAAAACGATGAACTGAATGGTTGTGAGTGAAAAACTGATGAGCACAGACAGAAATGTGTCTTCAGGAGCTCACTGTGTATAAAACTCTTCTAGAAAACCTACAGTGATCAGAGAGACGACAGAGGAGACATTAGTCCATCATGTCTGTACATGTAGAACAGTCTGTGGGACACTAAGGGGTTAAAGTCTGCTGTGGAGCTTCAGAGTGTCTCTGACTACAACACCCATAATCCATCAGTCCATATGGGCCAATCACTGGCTCTTTAACAAGCTTTAAACTCCAGGAAATCTCAGTGACGTACGTTCCTTCGTCTCAGGCTCTGGTTGGCTATCGAGGCTACAACAACAGCACTGGAAGCTCCTATTGGCTCAAGTGAGGTGTCAATGGAAAGGTCAGGAGCTGGCCTCCATTTTGAGATCCTGTTCAGTTGGTTGTTTACATGCAGGACAGAGAAATTATGGATAAAATGTGGAGAAATATGAATGTCTGACATGATTCAACAGCAGTTGGTTGACTGGATTTAAATCATCTGGGGTCTCATTTACAAACAATGCACTGAGTCAATACTAAAAATGTAGATACGAATAAAAGCCAAAAACACCATGTGGCAAAAAAAATCAACAGTTTCTACTATCACACTGTTTATTTGTTTATTTGTTTGTTGTTTGTCTGACAGAAGTGTTTATTGATCCTGCTGTGGTGGTTGGATCTTCAAATGTTCAGCATTAATGGAACCACGAGGAGAGAAGCTTTTTAACGATACGTCGTATAAGTACACCTCTTACACAATGATAAATGCAGCTGCTGATTTACATCATCATCATCATCCTCATCAAAACTCTCCTTAGGAGATCCAGCAGACAGGAAGTCAGATTTCTAACAGTTTAAACTCAACATCATGATGCGATAGTGAAACAGTGACTGTGGCCCTTGAACCTGCACCCCTCGGTTTCCAAACCAAGTCCCTGTGGACTGATCTACTGCCGTATCTTCATCTTGCCAAGCCCTAAATTACAGTAATAAAACGTTTGTTCAACCAACCATTAGCCTCCTGTTCTCATTCCTTTAAGACTCATTCGGACGGATGATAATAATCATTCTGTATCACCGTGAAACCACAATATTTTCCTAGACGGTTATCGTGCTGTGAAAATCTCTTTGCAACCCTAATGTGGTTGTAAATTCCGTCACAGAGGACGACACAAAGTTAAAATACTTAAACTCTAAACGCCAGTGTTGTCTATCGTTCTCTGCCAGCCTCTACTGATGTTTTTGTCCTGCTTTCAAATTTGTGTTTCCTATGATAGCGCAGATATGTTTTGCCTTCCTCTGCCTCTGATTGGCTTACACTGACACTCTTACCCTAAACCGAACCAATCCAACCAACCAAAGCAACAACCACGAGCCAATCACAGGGAGAGCAGGGCCGATCATGTCTTCGCTATTCCAGGATTCTGGAATTGGAAGTCCTGTTCACGTCCACTAAAGCGACATCTAGTTTGCCGCCATGTGAAGGCAGCATCAGTGTGTTTCTACTGTGTTTATTCATCATGTTTAATGTCCCAACGTGTGTGTGTGTGTGTGTGTGTGTGTGTGTGTGTGTGTGTGTGTGTGTGTGTGTGTGTGTGTGTGTGTGTGCTGCCTCACTGCACAAAGAATTCACTTGTTTGAGACGCCAAATATCTGAACTGAAGTCCGACACAAAAGCTGCCAAACAAAGCTGAGATGTGCCCGTTTCATCTCGTCCTGATTCCAGGATCCCTCCGCACGCCGTCAGGAACATCCACCGTATCGTGCTTTTCTCTGGTCGACACATCACAGTAACAAAAAGTCTTTAATTAGCCCAAAACGCAGCCGCTGGAGTCCGACATCATATAACACCTGTCCTCATGTCTGTGTGTCGGCCACCAAAACAAAACCTGACTCTGAGACTTTAAATATCTCCTTCATACATCTCCAGTCTCATTACTCCATCACATCCTGCACAGATAAATAAGGAGACTCTTTATTTATCCCCGGGGGGGGAAATTTGCATGTCAAAGCAGCAGAACACGAACGCAGCACACGGTACAAACAACACCGCAGAAACATAAGTCAAACATCAAATAAAAACTACATAACCGTGTGTTTGCATACGAGCCTGCAGTGAGCTGTAAAAATGAGTGTAATTAGAAGTTAGATTTGTATTCAGGCAGACGTTACAGGAAATACAGTTTTAGTCCAGTCAGACCTCAGCAGCCTCACAGCCTCGCAGCCTCACAGCCTCAGCAGCCTCACAGCCTCACAGCCTCAGCAGCCTCAGCAGCCTCACAGCCTCAGCAGCCTCAGCAGCCTCACAGCCTCAGCAGCCTCAGCAGCCTCACAGCCTCAGCAGCCTCACAGCCTCACAGCCTCAGCAGCCTCACAGCCTCACAGCCTCAGCAGCCTCAGCAGCCTCACAGCCTCAGCAGCCTCACAGCCTCAGCAGCCTCACAGCCTCACAGCCTCACAGCCTCAAAGCCTCACAGCCTCACAGCCTCACAGCCTCACAGCCTCAAAGCCTCACAGCCTCAGCAGCCTCACAGCCCTCTGATGTATTAAGTGGCAACAATTAATCAATCAGTTGTTAACTGCATACGTGCTGGGTAGCTAGATCCTGACCCCTGTTTTTGTGAATGGGATTCATATCTGTGTGTCCTACAGCAGATATATGTGGGATATACCACGGGCGAGGGATAAGAAACGATACAGCACAGTATTGTGATACTTGTGTCGTCGCACAGTGCCAAGTATTCATTTTTTTATTATATATAGAGAGAGAATTGGGGGATGACATGCAGCAATTAAATTAATCGCTAACTAATTTGATAGAGACTTTACGATGTTAAGATGGTGGCCCATGAGTGCAGCGGCTCGTTGCTCTGTGGTTTGTGTATTTTATATTATGTGTGTTCTAACATTGTATGCAATGTGTCTTTTTTCATAACTCCTGTGCACCAACCTGGGGTGGCACTCCAAATTTAATTGTATCTAATTGTATTTAAGAGATAATACATGTTTCTGATTCCAGTTTCTTCAATGTGAATATTGTCTGGTTTCTTTCCTCCTCTGTGACAGTAAAGTGAACATCTTTGAGCTCTGAGGACGTCGTCTTCACCTTATGATCGAACGTTTTTATCATTTTCTGACATTTTATCGACCAAACAGCTCATTGATTGATTGACTGAAAAAATATTCGACTGACAAATCAACAATGCAAATAATTGTTAGCTGCAGCTCTACTGACATCCACACTGTGACAGAGCAGGACTGACCTACGTTCACACTAAACACGCCTAAAACACACAATAAACATGGCTTAATAGAGACAATTTCATTAACAAAGGTAATGTTACAAAATTCAGCTCAATTACAGCTCACGAGGTTCACCAACAAAACAACTGTCTCATACTAGACACATTTTCCCCACAAATACAGCATGCTAATGTTTTTAGCACAAGCCTATGGCATTTTCCATTGTATAAATAAGCCTAGCAGCTCTGCTCATATTTCAGCCAGGATAAATCACACACAGTGTGTGGAGGCTTTATTGTCTTCACAGTTTATTGGTTCTTATCTGTCAAATTAAAGTCAGTCAAAGTTTAGTTTCCACTGAGGGAAATGGTTTCAGCTTACAGAGACAAACAGGAAGTCTGCGTCACCGCAATATGTGATAACATTTCTACAGAGGTGCGTGTCAGACTAGAGCGTAGGTCACGGTGTAGAGTAGACCTATGCATCTACGCAGAGCCTACGCCATTGGTTCGGTGTCAGTTCGACACAGAGATATAAATCCCGCTGTAGTCGTGTATCTGATGTGTCTGAACTGTGAAGTGTACAGAGACTCTTCAGGAGATGCTGAACTCGTCCTGTTGTCTCTGAGTCTGCATTACAAGCTGTCACACAGGACGCGTGTTAGTTTGTCGTCATTTCATGAACTTCACTCAGGAACAAGCACAACGTGAGCGCCACATCAGACCAGAGTCCGGAGGTTTCTACTTGAGAGCAGTAATACGAGCCGGTCACAGAGCGCTGACCTCTGACCTCTTTGCTTTATTATTGATTTCCTGTTCTGTGGGCTCTGAACCCTTCACACGCTCACAGTCACGTCGCTAACATGCTGCTGTTTAACAGGAGCGTCGCTGGTGGTGATGTCATTAGATGTGCAGGTATCTATCAGACACATTAACATGTTGACCTGATGAACAGTCAGAGGATCCTTAAAGAGTTCATCCTGAGGGAGAGGATGAACGATGAAGCACGTTTCATCTGCTGAGACGTTTCACAGATCTGAAAACAGAGAGTGATGAGGAGCAGAAACAAACGTGGGCCTGTCAAACATCATAAACAGTTTGTTGCAGATGTTTCAAACAGAATAAAGCATCTTCTGCTGGACGTGTTTACAGACACTGTTTCTGCTCCGTCTCTGTTTATTAGACGACCAACAGACTGCATGTAAACTCAGCTACTGAGAGCTGAACTGACCCAAACAAACACACACAGCTGTCACAGCTCCGCTCCAAAGGGTTTAAAACAATGGAATATAATCAGAGTGTTTTCTTTAATCAGCTCATAATCAGAATGGGTGTGTGAGACGTTTATATCTCCACAGGGAACAGGTCCTCGTCTACAGAGATCACCATGTTGCACCGCCATGTTTCTACAGTAGCCCAGAGGGGACAAACCAAACACTGACTCTAGATAGAGATGTACATATTCTCACACAGCAACAAGCAGTTTCAGAAGAACACAGATTTTTTAACATGAAGCCGTTTCACTCAGTGTTTTACTCCGGTCTAAATCACCAATCATTAAAAAGTCTCACAGAGACACGGTTAGTATCGTGCTACAGTGCACACTCTATCTGCTGCAGCTCTATCCGTTAGCCCCTCCTCCTTCGTATTTAATTAGAAAAAATTTCAACATCAGTTTCGTGGAACTGGTTTTGATTTTCCAAAACTGACACAATGCAAACAACTAGGGATGCACCATGTTGGATTTTCTGCCATACGCCGTATAAACCAACTCATTTCACCAATAACTGATATCAACATATCCACTTTGTCGCCCTAATGTCAGTGATCATCATCAAGTCTGTTCAGTGTGTGTGACATTCAGTCAGGTGCAAAACAAGAAAAATCATGTTGGCTGATTCTGATCATTTTAAAGCTGATACCGATGACGTGCTGATGTCACAGTGTGTCTCTACACACAGCAGTTATTTGCAAAGATATTGAGTGTTGTTTACTTTTTGAAACCAATGTTCATTTTGGGAGATCTGCAAAAATCTCCCAGTGTACTTCAATACAAGTCTAAACCATGTCAGAACTCCTGTGGAGCGTTTATACTTTTAGAATTACACGCTTGATTCAGATCGGTTTGAAAAGGTTCTCTGGCCTTGACGCTCTGCTTTGCTTGTTTCTGTCAGGTCTCGTTAACTCGTAGGACTGAAGCTTTTTAATTATTTTTTGGGGGCTTTTATGTCTTTATGGGAGAGGACAGATCAGGTGTGAGGGGGGGAGAAGGAGGCAATGACATGCAGCAGGGGGCCGTGGGCTGGAATCGAACCCGCGGGTGCTGCAGCGAGAGTAATGCCTTTATATGAGCTCTCCCTGCTGAGATATTTGCTGCCTTGGGGCTGTGTCTTAAAATACAGAAATTAATTTGGTTGTTTTGTTCAGGACGCTGCAGAATCATCTTAAAAACCACCATGAGAAAGAATCATGATCAGATCGTGTAACATGATTCAAGCGATGCCTAAAAACAAATGATCCACAGAGGAAGAGACCTCTGTGGATCATTCAGCTCCTCAACAATCAACACTGAAGGAATTCTGACCTTCCTGTAATCCTCACCGAGAGACGACACTAAATCCAACACGCTGCTCTTTTAACTTATCAGATTTAGCCCTTTTTGAGGCGTCCCTGAACGCAGCATTTTGTTCCCGCCCCTACAGGCAGGACTCAGTCGGCTGATTGGCTGCTTTCAACATTACAACATCACAGCGAGTTATCCACGCATCATTCTGATGATGATGATGTGTCCCCATCCCTCGTGTTGAAATCTGCAATTCTGACCGCTGACACCACTAAATCTCCCGAAATGTGACACAGTGACGAGCTCACGGCTGCTCTTTATGAATAAAGTTGTGTTTCTGCAGATCAACAAACAAACAAACAAACAAATAAACAATAAACTGCAGCGTTTACGTCACATCAGAGTTCTCGTTAGAGGTGGGGGGAAATCAATACAGCAAAGTATCACCACACGTAGTGTGACAGCATCACATCGTCACAGGGTCTGTTTTTTTATTATATGAATTATTAATATGACAAAGACAAATTAAACTTTAGGTAGCCACTAGAGTAATAAAACTATTTGCTTGTTCAGTCCACTACATCAGTGAGTTCTCAAATCCAGACAGATCCACACATTATTACTGCAACACTCAACTGGGCCTGTTCACACATTCATAAATACATTCTGACTTCACTTTGTCAGTGTATATAGAGCACACACATTTCCTAATAAAGAGACAAACTACACCTGAAAATGTAATTTAAGCAAATTTAAAAAACATTCACAGCCTGTTTGTCACCGTTCGCACGAGGTAGTTAATGTGACACGTCACATTATGTTATTTCCAGTGAAACAGACGTGTTATTGGAGCGCTGGTGTCGTTTTAAAAGTTCAAATGAATTCTTGAATCACTTTGTTAAATGTTTCATGAGTGAGAGCTGGCTGTCCATTGTTAGCTAATATTAGTTATTAAAAACTTACATGTGTGTCATGATCAGAGCCATGACACATGTTACAGAGGCTGCTGTGCACAGGTATAAATGAATATAAACACAGACGTGTCTTGAGCACAAAAAGTTTGAAAACCACTGCTGAAAAAACAGTTTTCATTTGGAGACAAAATTTACAGTTAAAAAAGGTAATAAATCATAAAATATTTTATTGCAACACTCAGGATATCGCTATAATGCTGTATCGTGACGTCAGTATCGTGATCATATCGTATCGTGGAGCCTTCGCTGATTCCCTCCCTGGTTAGAGTCATTTTGACTTTCTGACTGAAGCGTGATTCGTCTAAACGCTCCGACGTGTCCGACCTGCTGAACCACAAACAAACATGGACGCCTCACGTCAGCTGAAATCTGTCACTCATCTGAATTAAACCCAAATTTAAATGACGCAGCGTGGAGAGAAATCAGCTCCGCGCCGTCTGAACTGAACCGGGATTTTGTCGAAGTGCCAGAACTCAGTCGATCAGCGACGCTTCATGTTTCACCTCCAATCAGACGCCGCGTCGTGGTGCTGCGGCGTCGTGGAGCTGCTGAGCGTCAGCTGACGTCACAAAACACAGAAACCAGCTTCATTTTAAGGTCGGTTCTGATCCAATAACGCATCGTCTCCTCTCTGACATCATCAAACACCTGCGGCCTCCGTCAGTCACACACATCCGGTGTCAGACTGCAGCTCTTCATCCCACCATCCTCATCCTCATCTCTGAGTCTGAGGGTTTAACACAGCGTGGTCATGTGACTGGAGACTCCGCCTCCTCTCCTCAGGCTGGTTTTATTAAAAGCGATCACGTTACTGATCGATCTGATTATTGATCAGCTGCTGACGGGTCATGTGACCAAACATGTTGAAACTGAATTATTCAAGATTTATTCTGTCGTCATTTATTCGACTGTTTTTCCTCCGTGTGGTTTATTTATTTATTATTTCATCGATCGTCTGTTCTGTTCTTTTCTTTTGTGATTATTGAACTTTGATTATTGTCTTCATATTTTAGAACTGATTTTGAGTCTCTGCTGAATATTCTGTAACACTGATGTTTCATGTCGGAGCCGTTTGATCAGGACGCTGCTGTAAAAACAGATTTTTCATCTCCATGAAGTCACTTCCTGTTTTAATATATTTAAATATAATCTGAATCTGAGCTGCTGAACTGACGATTATTTACATTATTGATTATTCTGCTGATTATTTTTCTTCATTAATTGAATTGTCAGAAAATTGATTTTAAATGTCTGTTAGAGTTTATGTGACGTCTTGTTTTCTCCAAATGCTTAATCTGATCAGTTTCCTGTCACATGATCAAACGATAAACAGAAAATATTGATGACATCAGAAAGTGATCGACTGAAATGATTCATCGATTATCAGAATAGATTCAGATTTATTTTCTGATCGTGGATCGATCGTGTGAGCTGTGACGTGACACCTGCTGCACTCTGCTCCTTCATCAACTCCTAATCATCACTGATCAATCTGATTATTGATCAGCTGGACTCTCTGCTCACACTCATGAATAAAGCTCCATTTTCTCTCCCCCTGAATCTGATCCAGCCGATCGATCAGGTTATTGATCAGTTTAACATCTGCTGGTGAGGACACATGTAGGTGAGACCTGCTCCTCATTCATGATCACACAACCCATCAGTTATTGATCACATGATTGATCACCTGCAGATTGAGAGACTGATATTCATATTGATCTTTTATCAGATGAAGATTTATTATTTATATTGTTTTGGTCATTAAAATCTGATCACTGTTTAGTGATCGTCACTGACTGAGCTCCACATGTGTGTGTGCTGCCATCTGTGATCGATCATCAGCTGATCTGTGTGATTGGAATGATACTTCAGGATCAATCAGGTCATAAATCAGGATGTCTCTGATTGATCACCTTCAGCTGACAGTGAGTGTGTGATTCACATCGATCACATCGATGAACACGGTCGTGTCTTTGAAGTTGATCAATAACCTGTCGAACAGTTCGACTCGGAGCACAAACACGGATCGATCAGTATCGGCTGTGAGAGCGGAGGATGGAGGTTCCTCTCCGGCACATGGACGCACGGATGAAGGCGGATTCAGAAAAACATCAATGTGAATTTGTTGCGGGTTTCTGCGGGCAGCAGCGGGCGGGGAGTCCCGCGCAGCGCCGCGCGACGTTTTCACGCTTTTTTCCGCGTATCGGCTCCGATATTTACGGTTTTCCTGCTGCCTCCCCCCTTTGTTCTTCTTTAATGGATCGGCGTCTGGAGCCTAGCTACCTCCCAGACCCCCTCCTCTCCTCCTCCTCCCCCACCTCCCCCACTGCTCTCCCCTCCACCACGCACAGAAAAACATCCACAGCCTCCAAACGCCTCGTTTTTACGCACCGATTTTTACGGTGTAAAATGGAGCCGCGCTGCTCGCGGCACGGACGGAGGCCGAGCCTGCCTCCACAATCCTCCGGGGTGAGAGCAGCCCTACCTGGGGTATAAACCCCCGCCCGGTCCCGCTGCCTCTCCCCCACTCAGTGCGTGGGGACAGCGGTGGAAAAAGAGGAAAATTCCACGCGTCAAAAACACGGTGCAGCCGCAGCAGATGAGCGGTGATGCGGCGGGGAGGCGAGGCGTTTTCCCCCCAAACATCCACACGCACATACACCCCCCCCTCCACCGCCCCCACCACCGCTACCCCCAGATCTGCCACCCGGACCTGGAGCAGCCCCAACCTCTCCACCCACAGAGCCCCACTCTGCCCCACGCAGCTCCACGCAGCTCCGGACTTACCTGGACGGAAACGCGCAGAAAGTCCAATCAGTTATTTAAATCCACAGTCCCACGCGCTGCTGCCGCCGCTGCTGCTGCCTTTCTTCTTCTTCTTCTTCTTCTCCTCCTCACATGCAGCCGGAGTGGGCGGAGGTCAGGTGGAGGCGGCAGGAGGAGTCCCGACAGGTAAAAATGTCCTGCGTGGAAAAGTGGAAGAATAATCCAGAGCACAGAGAGCTGAGAGCGGAGCGGCGCGGCGCGTCTCCCCCATTCACACACAGCCTGCCTCGGCTTGGCTCGGCTCGGTCTGCCCCTGCTCCGCCACAGCCAGCCCCCCATCTGGACCGTACCACTCCGCACCCGGCCGGGAGGGGAGCAGCCAATCACAGGAGGCCAGTCAAACCAGATAAATCTAAACTGACCAGTTTAATAAAGACTCAAACAGCGAGGTCAACATGTGTAACAACATGCGGGAGAATTATGGTCTGTTTTTATGTTCCAACAGCAACAAGAGTGTGTTAATAGAGAGACAGACAGCTGTGTGGCCCCCGCACTGACCCTCCTTTGGTTCAGTCCAGCTCCTTAATCTGCTGTTTGTCTCCTCCCAGAGCCAGATGTGCACACACAGAAACATATAGACAGATGCAGGGAGGTATATATGGAGAGATATGAAGACAGAGGAGCTGCATGGAGATATAAAGAAAGATGGAGGGATGGAGGTGGAGGAGGACAGAGAAATAAAATGACTGTCTTTTAGGGAATGAGAAAAGAAATGAGAGGAACATAATAATCAGGAGGAAGGAGGGATGCAGAGATGGACAGATGGAAATAAATAAAGAAGATAAACATATGCAGAGACAGAGGGAGATGGGAGGAGGATAAGACACAGACGGAGAGGTGGAAATATTAACGGATGGAAACAGAGGAGGAAGAAATGAGAAAAATAGATGAATAAACAAAATGATTGTCTTACAGGGAATGAGAGGAAATTTAAATATACTGAAGGAGATACGGGGACATCAGCAGGGACAGAGACGGAGAGATCGGCAGGAGGAAACAAAGAGATAAATAAAGAAGAGAAATATAAACAGGAAATAGAAAGATGGACACAAAGACAAAAACAGAGAGGAGAGGACAAAAAACATAACGACAGGAATCTGTTTTTATCTACAAATTAATATATTTAAGTAGCTGATGAGACAGCAGCTTAACAAACAGATCATCAGAAATTCAGCAGGGGCCAGGGGCCGGGGGCCAGGGGCCAGGGGTGTAAATGTGCACTCCAAAACAACATTTGCATGTGGGGCCCATGTGGGTAGTAACTGGGCTGAAAAATGGGCCCCGTGTAGGATTGTCCACAGGTTCCCTAATGGCCCCGTGCTAACTGTCAACATGGGTGGGCTTACCCAGGCGGTTAACATTATACATGTCGGTATACATTTAAATGTCCAAAATAAATAAGTAAATAAATAAATGTATCTCCTTCATATTTAGATCCAGGGCTATTTATAAAACATGTGAATCAGTGGTGTTGTCAGGCTCGGGCCTGACAACACCACTGACATCCACTGGAGCTACATAAATGAGACAGCAGCTACTGAGATCTGCTAGCTTAGCATATAGCTAGTTAGCTTTAGCAGGAGTTTAAGAGTAGTTTTTTCACCTTAATTTGATTGAGCTGCTGCTTTATGTGATTATATACAGAATCACAAGTTGAACAATCATAAAATGTCACTTTATTAAGTTTTTTTTTTTTTTTACAGAAAACAAGGAGGGGAAACTGAATGACTCGCTTTAGCTAAGGCTAACTGTGTCTGTCAGCTCAGCTTCCACTTGATACTGTGCTCTTACTTTAGCTTTCGTGTTCAAGGTGTAAATATCACGCAGAAATGATATCTGTATAAAAAGGACAGCCAACAAGATGTCACACCCGTGCCACGGACGCCACCGCAGGAGATTTAAAAGGCAGCAGTTAGCAGTTAGCAGTTAGCAGCTAACAGGAGCTCCTTATCCTCCGAGCAGAGGACGAGATCAGCCGCCATATAACAGGGACGCTAAATGATTGTTATTGACATGTGATGTCATTGTTATTGTTTATAAAGAGCTGCTGACACGTATGTTATATGTCACACTAGAGTCACACACTGTTGTGTTACATGTCACGCCTCTTTTGACTCTGTGATGTCATCATGCTGTCTGACATCACACACTGGAGCCACATGATGCCGCCGTCGTTTGGTTCTGTGTTAAATAAAGAAGGGACCATGTCGCAGCTCTGTGGCATCATCTCTGTGTAAGAAGGGATGTGGTCTCACATAGCCCAACCTAACTCCACAGCGCCGTGTCAGGAATAGAGAAAGCTCTACAGTCACAGATTATCTCTCTACTACAGGGGAACAAGACACTCTGGCTTGTTTGTGTTTCTTTAAACCAATCACAGTCGTGTTGGGCGGAGCTAAGCCCACAATGCAGCGATGGAGCTTTTGCTCTTGAACTTGTTTTGGAGAACATTTCCACATGGGCAGACGAGCAGCGTCATTAAAACGACCCCACAAAATGAAACTCCACAGAAACATGATCAGCGTTCTGTCACTGTGTGATTCAAGCTTTACTGGTAAAGAGACAAACATCATGTTATAATGGGAGCTCTGGAGGCGGAGCCTGACTTTACTTCAGCTCTGGAGGAGCTCACAGACGACCTGCTGGCTGTATGAGCAGAACATTATTAGGAGGATATGACAGAAGCTGGTGTGAAGTGGAACAGATCGGTACATTAGTGAAGTCAGAGTCAGCGGAGCTGCTGCTGCTGTCAGAGTTACAGACGTGACAAATCAACTCCGACTGTCAGGAAACAGATCAGCATCAGGAGAGTCCTGAGAGACGGAGGCTGGGCTTTTCTGAGCTGCGCTCACAGGTTGTTTTATACGTCGCAGATCTTTACAATAGTTCACTGAAACAACAAGTCAGGCACGACTTACTGTACGATCCAAATCTGAGTCAACACTCGTCATCTCCAGTGAGAAAGTTGTTAGCTTGGAGATTGTTGTTTCCCGTAATGATTTGTAAACAGTAACAGATCATGGAAGGAAGGAACAATTGAAACTGATGCCCAGAGGCAGGTTCATAACCACAGTCTACCTCTGCTGAGTCAGAGTCAGACTTACTTACAATCGTGCTCTCCAAGATAGTGCACGTTTAATGAATATATGAATGTACAATTTGAGATGTGTTGTTATGTTACTAGAACTAAAGTGGATTCACATCATATTGATAACTTTGAATAAAAAGGTCACCAGAGACAGCCAGTGCTCACACAGTGACACCAAACACTAACTTTATATTTTCGTAAGTATGGAAAAGTTTACTTCCTTTTTTTATTGGTGCAGAGTTAGAGGATGTTCACAGTTACTCACTCAGAGTTTATTTAAACACATCAGTGAAACACTTGAAATACACAATAATACACATGTGTGTGATTACAGATTAGTCACATCCTGACAGTCTGATGAGTCAGAGTCAGACACGCTGCTGCCAGCTACGACTCTGTCAGAGACACAATGAGACAGGCAGTGAGACAGGTAGACAGGTAGAGGGTTAGTCAGATGGACAGTCAGACAGACAGACAGGCAGACAGACAGATAGACAGACACACAGACACACAGGCAGACAGCAGGACATGCAGAGCCTTGTCCCAGGTCAGAGGTCGAGTATATAAATAAGTGTTGAGGCCTACAGTGTGTGTTTGCATTTTGAGGAGTAAACCTCTGTGACCTGGAGGTGATGACATCACTCGGTTTAAAATGAACCCAGCAGCAGATTGGTACGACCTGTCTACCTGCTGAAATGCATGCTGGTCTTTTTCCTGCTCCTCTGTCTGCATGAATTAGTGCCACATCATCAGACTGAGTGTCCGTTTAGTTTGTCCTCCTCTGTGAGACCTGGTGTTCATGTTCGCTGTCCTGTTGGGGGTGGAGGTTATCTGGCTCTGACCAATCAGCAGGGACCGTCTGTCTGTCTGTCTTACTGTGTCATTTTCAGGTTGCCACTGACTTCCTCACCTCGTAACTGCTGGGCGGTCGCTGCAGGACGTGGGTGTGATGTTAGATTGTTTTCAGAAAGTTACAAAATTAGTTGGAAACACTGAATAAATGGAGTTCAATGGATTCATTCATTCCTAATCTTCTGACCACTCAGAGCACTTTTACACCACAGGGTCACACTCACCCATTCACACACACATTTATACAGCGGTGGAGCTGCCATACACTCAGTTTAAACGTTTACACACTCTCACACACCGATGGAACAGCCACAAGTTCAGGATCGTGCTCAAGGATGCTATGACGTGTGGGCTGGAGAAGCTGGTGACTGAACTGCTGATCTTCAGGTAGGTGGACGCCGCACTCCGTCTCCTGAGCCACAGTCACTGAGAAATCACTCATTCTGAACTCACTTTGAACTGACTGCAAAGTCACTGTAAATTCACTGAAAAAACTTCTTGTAATTCACTGTGAAACCTCTGCAGAATGGGCCCAAAATCACTGAAATATGGCTGCAACATCACTTCATGATTACAATGATGTAACTCAACCCTGCATCACTGCAAAATCACTCCGAACACGCCACAAACTCACTGCAAAAAATCACTGTAATTCATTGTGATACCACTTTGGCTGAGTTTACAGTCAAAAATCATGGTGACATCACTGCAAATTCACAACATTACTGTGAAATCACAGCGGACTCACTGCAACATTATGACACTCACTACAATAATCACTGTAAACTCACTAACACAGAATGGCTCTGTGTCATTGTGACTCTTTGCTGTTGCTAACAGGAGCTAACGGGCTAATTCTGGTATCAGGTGCTGAGGTGGCTCGTTTAAGAGGCTGGGGTCATGTGGTGAATGGACCTGCTCTTGTATCGCACTTTTCTAGTCTTCCGACCACTCAAAGGTATGTTTGTATGAATTTGTACTAATTAGCATCCCACTAATGACGTTACGTTCTAAACGTAGTTACGTAATTAACGTAGAGCCACAGAGGGTAGGTTTGGGAAAAGAAACGCGGTGAGGACGAACCTTAAAATGACTCAGAGTTCACACAGAGCTGAACACGTCTCCATTTCTGTGACCCATCCACCCCAACCTGCCTCCTCACAGACCCGTCAGGACGGCGTCCTCATTTACTGCCGTCAGCTCATTGGTCACATGATCGCAGGCTTTCAGAATACGTGGGATATGTGATATGATATTTGGGTTAATTACTTTTCATAGGAAAAGATACGGCTACTTTATGAGAACAGCCTGGACTCTGAACGCTGGACGAGACCTGGGTAACTGGGTTATTCCCAGTGAAGAGACACCAGTTAGAGTCCTACAGTCTTTGTTGTTTGTTGTTGTAAATACAATCAAATTAGATTTATTTATTTTTTTTATTTATTTGATCTAAACCATTTTGATTTTTTTTTTTTTTTTTTGCTAAATCAGAGTTAGCCTGGCCATAAGGCAGGGGGATTATGGGAAACGGACCTCAGCACCACAGAGTCACATTCACCCGTTCACCTGCTGCTCAATATTAAACACACTCACACAGCGATGATCAGACATCAGGGGCAATCTGGGATTCAGGATCTCGCCGTGGACACACAGCTGAGGCGGATCAGTCTCTTGTATAACTGACCTGGTGTGTCTGGGACTGGTGCAGGGACATGTGGACTCAGAGAGACTCTGGAGACCTGCTGTGGTCTGGAGCAGCAGACTCAGTGTTTCCAGCAGCTGGAGCCTAAAATAACGAGGACTCGGGGCTGGGTTCAGGTTCAGGTTTAGACTGGAGGTTAGATCCTGCTCGGCTCGGAGGGTTCACCCTGTAATCAGCTCCCAGTCTGACAGTTCTGGTTTCTGCCTCCTGCCTCCTTCCCTCCTTCTCTCCTTCCCTCTCTGTAATTTTCTTAATTGAAGCCACTTGAGGGGTCTCGCCCTCTCCTCTTTTCATCTCCGCCTCTCCTATTCTTTCCACTTCTCCTTTTTCACTTCTTTCCTTTCTACTTTGTCTCCTTTCCTTGCTCTTTCTCTTGTTTCCTTTCCTTTCACTTTGTTTCTTTTTCTCTTCTTTTACTTTGTTTCCGTTCCTTTTCTTTTTCTTAGTTTCATTTCCTTTCCTTTTACTGTTTCCTTTCCTTTCCTCTTGCTGTCCTTTTTTGGAGTTTCCTTTCCTCTCCTTTCCTTTTACTTTTTCTTACTTTCCTTCCCTTTCCTTTTCTTCTGTTTCCTTTCCTTTTCCTTTGTTTCCTTTCCTTTCCTTTTGTCTGGTTACCTTTCCTTTGACATTCTTTTCTTTATCTTTCCTTTCCTTTTACTTGCCTTTCTGTTTGTTTCCTTTCCTTTTCTTTCGTGTTCCCTTGTTTCCTTTCCTTTGTGATGTTATGTCTACAGACTGCTCTGCACTGATGTGTGTTAAAACACAAACGTATATTTCCTTTTTCCTGTGAGCTTTACGTCGACGTGTCGTGTGTTAAATGATATTCTCAGATCCTGAGTGAATGAATGATGTCGTACACGAGGAGCTGAGAACCTGAGCTGCGTGAGGAGCGATGATGAGGAGGCTGAAACCTTCCTCACTGAGCTCAGTGAATCATCTCTTCGTCTTCTTCTTCTGCAGAGCTTTTATGGTAGCAACCTAACAATTAGCTCCTCCAGCTGTTTATCTCCATCAGCCGATGACATCATCACCTCATCATCACACAACAGGAAGTAAACATTCATCTTTTATTTTGGAACTTAAACAACATTTGGACGGAAACTTTAAAAGGAGAATTTACAACAACAACTAAAGTTGTTGATTTTGTTTTTTCTTCTACTCCATAAAAACATTTCTCTCCTCCTCCCCCTCCCCCACCTCCACCTCCTCCTCCACCTCCTCCCCCCTTCAGTGTAAATTGACGCCGATCGCCCGTTAATCTTTTTAAGTCGGCGTGAAACAGCCAGCAGCATGCATGACAATAGAGCTGTGTGTGTGTGTGTGTGTGTGTGTGTGTGTGTGTGTGTGTGTGTGTGTGTGTCTTTATATGTGAGTCTTTGTGTGTGTGTGTGTGTGTGTGTGTGTGTGTGTGTGTGTGTGTGTGTGTGTGTGTGTGTGTGTTTGTGGTTGCAGGACCTACTGTATGCTTCCTTCTTTTACATCCCTGCTGCTATTACAAGACACATCTGGACCCTTTGTGTGTGTGTGTGTGTGTGTGTGTGTGTGTGTGTGTGTTTGTGGTTGCAGGACCTACTGTATGCTTCCTTCTTTTACATCCCTGCTGCTATTACAAGACACATCTGGACCCTTTGTGTGTGCGTGTGTGTGTGTGTGTGTGTGTGTGTGTGTGTGCAGCTGTTGGTTAAATCCTGAGTTTACGAGGTCGAAGCCACAGAACAGAATGAATTCTGTGTGTGTCTCTGTTTTTATTTATTCTAACTTCTCTGAGGTTTGACTGATATCCAGCACATATGTGTGTGTGTGTGTGTGTGTGTGTGTGTGTGTGTGTTGCCACAGTTTATTAACCAGAACCCAAACACACTTTGAACACCACGACACACTGATCACACTTGTTTCTCTTCAGAATCAGACTCAGACTCATCGTTTGGAGATGTTTCAGAATGCAGAGCACGAAAAAAAGTTTTACGAGATTTATAGCTAACGTTTAAAGAAGCTACGCTGCGGCCTACACATTTATACTAGTGAGCATTTATACGTGTGACATGGTGTGTGTGTGTGTGTCACTCTGCATTTACACCTCCAAAACACTAGTTGGCGGTTTCTGTGAAGTGCTGTAAAGTTTGATTCCAAACACACATTAAACACACATTAAACACACATTAAACATGGCTTCATAGAGACAGTTTCAAACACCAATCAGCTTCACTATAACTGGCAGCATTCACAGACACAAATACAACATGCTAACGTTATTAGCACAAGCCTATGGCATTTTACCTTGTATACACACATTTTACAACTCAGTTTAGTGCCCTGAGAAATCAGCGCTCAAAAACGCGTGCACACTGCGACAGCGTGTTCTGGTGGTCGAGTGCTCCCGCTGTGGGTCTACATTGAAAGGAATGAATTTGAGGGCGCAAAAAACGCAGCATGCGTGCAGCCCCTTAGTTTGGGGAGGAAGAACAGCAAGAAATTCCCGTCTTGAGGAGACAGCGTAAAACAAACTTCTGTTGGCTGTTGTGTTTACAACTTGATGTCTTCTGCCCTCTAGTGGTCAAAAACAAACCAGTTGAGTTGCTGAGGTTTATCCTGAGTGTTGCCTGACGGGACAGTCAGCCTGAGAGCCAGAACTCAGGGCAAAAAAAACATCAGAGCTGAAAGTGGTGCTCATGGGTACTTTGGCAGAGCTCACCGTCTCTCAGTCTCTCTCTCTGGTCGATGGGACGACGGGACGGCCGCCAGGCTTGGTTGCTGAGGTGGTTTCCATGGTTACCGCTGAGCCTCGCTCTGACCTGATTGTTCAAAAAAAAAGAAAAAAAAAAAACAATGAGGGAAAACTTCAAAGAGGAGCTGCTCAGTTGCCTAGCAACAAGGCTCAGCGGCAGGACGACGCTCTCTGTTTCATCACTCCCTCTGTTAAATCACTATCTGTCTTTTTTCATCGCTCTATCAGTCCGTCCTCATCTCTCTCCTCTCATCACCTCCTTTCTCCATCTCACACTCCACCTCTCTGTCTCTCCTCTATCACTCTCTCCTCCATGTTTCCTCCTCCGTCGATCTCTCACTCATCTGAAGTTGTTCCTCCCTTCCTCCGTGTTTCCGTCGCTCTTTCTCAACATCAGCTTTTCCAGTTTTCATGTGTGGACACATAAAAACATTTGTGTTGTCAGAGGATGTGATTACAATACAAACTGATGATAAAAGAACAACGACCATTGTTCCAAACACACATTACACACACACAGTGTTGAATCAGCCCTTCTATTGATGTTTTTCCTTCATTGTAACAGAGATAAAAACTGTAAGGCAACTTTATTTCTACAACACATTTTAGCGACGAGGCAATCCAAAGAGCTCAACGTTCAACATTTCAAGCATCGAGACAAAGTGCAAAGAAACATTATAACGCTGTGACAGAGCTGGAGAATAGAAAATATAACTAGAAACAAGATTAAGACAGAAATAGAATAAAGAATAAAAGTTACAGTGCAGTGTGAGGAATGAATAAATATCTGATTTAGTAATCGCGTCGATCCAGTACATCGTCATCGTCATGTTGATCCTGAATAATTGCTGATGTTGACCAGGACTATCACTGTTGATGTTGACATAAACAAATTCTCCAGGGTCAATGTGACCGTGTGGTCCTGGACCAACATGAGCACTCTTGGAAAAAGAAACTGGAGAACAAAACAAAACAAAACAAATGTTTAAATGGGGGAAAAAGGAGGTAAAGTGTGTTTATCGCAGGTATCTGCAACTGAAAAATGAAATTATTCTTAATCTTTGTTCGTAAACACAAATCTAGCCTACTGGCAAGCTTACTCGTTAGCATAGCCTACCTAGTTAGCATGCTAACTCGCTAACCCTGCAGTAGCTTATATGGATTTTGCTCAGTTGTACCAAATTCAATTTAGAAAATGAGCTTAGCTCAGACGAAGCACATAAAAATTTTGAAAGAAGCACAGGAACAAGCACGCTGATGATCTCAGAGGGCTGTGATTGGTTGATCGCAATGTTGGTCCAGGAACGCGTCCCTCTTGGCGGAATCACATCCTGCATCACACTGCCGCAACAGCTGCGGCCTGAGCGACCGGCGCAGCATCGTACCACTGTGAAAGGTTTCATCCAGCTGTGTTAGAAACTGACTCCGCCCTGCAGCGCATCGTACCGCCGCAAAATGTAACTTTTGGCGTAGATATCTGACGCTGATACAAAGCGATGGCGTTTGATGAGTCAGAACCAGAACAGGCCGGATGTGATGATGTCACGATCGTATAAAGTGACACGACAAGAAAATACTTGAGTGCAAGTACCTCAGATACACCTCAGTGCCACAGTCACAGACAGGATTACACACACACACACACACACACACACACACACACACAGATGTGAGGTTTTATTAGGACAGACTTCTTCTCTCCTTTAATCTCCTCCGTCACCTCGTCTTCATCCCTCCATCTATTCCTGTCCTCTGGATGCCTGTGGTCTCTGCTCCATCACACAGCCAACACCCAGGACCTGAGTGTGTGTGTGTGTGTGTGTGTGTGTGTGTGTGTGTGTGTGTGTGTGTGTGTGTGTGTGTGTGTGGGTAACTACTGGCAATAAGTGGAACGTGCTTTGTGGCCACGCACACACACACACACGTTCAGAGAGTTGCACTTAGTGGTTTTTGAGAATCAGAATGAGTGACAGACAAGTGTGTGTGTGTGTGTGTGTGTGTGTGTGTGTGTGTGTGTGTGTGTGTGTGTGTGTGTTAGTGTGTCGTATGCTTAGAGCAAAGCATGATGGGAGTGCAGGAGGGTGCTGTGGTTCCACTCACACACAATGAAAACACACAGTTACAGTGTGTGTGTGTGTGTGTGTGTGTGTGTGTGTGTGCTGAATCACCTCTGCTATCTTTCGTAACCTGATGATGTCACTCTCCCACACACACACACACACACACACACACACACACACACAGTCCAGTCATGCCAAAAGTTTAATTGAAACCACCTTCTTCCTCTCTGAGTGTGTGTGTTTGATTTTTTCTCCTTTAAACTCGTCTTGGCTCCAGATACTGCTTCACTCTGTGTGTGTGTGTGTGTGTGTGTGTGTGTGTGTGTAGTGAAACTGTAACTCCATCATCTTACAGTAATATAAACACAGTGTCTGTCCTGCTGTGTCTGGTGTGTCTCTGCTGCCTCCTGCTGGTCGGTGGTGGAACTGTGAGTTCAGTCATCTGCACCGAGAGCAGTTCACCAGAGTCCTCCTCTCTGAGTCTGAACTGGATCAAACCTGCAGCCTCAGTCTGAGACAACAGGAACCATGCAGCTGGTTCATCACCTGTCTCTGTTCACTCAGACTTTCTGCTGCTGACGCTGTGTGTGTTCACATAAAACCAGTTCAACGATGAGTTCAGCGCCTCACTGGACTCTTAAAAACTGATCCATCACATGCTGCCTCCTCCTCCTCCTCCTCCTCCTCCTCCTCCTCTGAATATTAATCACTGTGAACAGCGACACTGTTGCTTTAGTAAGGTGACAGAGGAGTGTTTGCGTTAATATCACTGATCATGTGACCTCACAGGTGAATCTGTGTATCTGACCTGTTTCTCTCCGAGGTGAAGCTGCTCTGACACTTCAAACTTGATACAGCAGATTTAAAGGTTTTACCTCATTACTGCATTAACCATCCCATAATGAAAGAGACACTGAGATCTCTGCAGTGTTTGGACAAATCAAAGTCAGATTAATTTAACTGGTTTATGTGTGACACACACCAGTAAACTGATCTCTCAGCTGTGAAACAGACTTCAGTACATCAGGACCAAACACAAAAACATGATCCAAAGTGGTGACGTCATGATTCTGTTTAAATGAACTATGTCACATGTCCTGTGTATATAAACACATCCTGATAATGACATAGTGATTTATTAACATATGCTGACTGTGATGATTTTATCAAAGCTTCTTTTAGAGTCAGCGTGAACAGATGGACCAGAGAACACAAACATGTTCGGCAGTTCAGTCGGAGCAACAACAACCTTACAGATAAAATGAAACTATAAACTTACTGTGCATCTCTGATGGACTGTAGGTTCCCAAATACAAAACAAATCCACCAATGAAACGTTACACCGTGTCCGAACTGGATGTGAGGCGAGCGAGTGTCAGCGACTAAATCAGTTTGACTGCATTGTTTTCTATTGGACTGTCCTCACTGCCTGCGAGCAATGGGACGCAGCACGACGGGACGCAACACGACGGGACGCAGCACAATGCGGTGCACATTTTGAGCTGTACTTTTGTTGGACGCCTCGTTTCTATGTTTAGGGGCTGTACACATGTTGCGCCTTTCACTGCCTGGAGAGCACATGGTCAGGCACTGGCTGCTTCTCTTGTACCAGCTCAAGAACGCGGCAGCAGGTTGCGTCTGAGGTTGCTAAGCGACCATAAGCAGCACCGTATCACAGCCTGTTTACCTGAAACCCTGAGGTCAGAGCTGATCTACTTCCTGTGTGTGTGTGGACAGATGTTACGCTCTGACAGCTCTGCACTAACATGACCAACTTAAGATAAGATAAGATATCCTTTATTAGTCCCACAGTGGGGAAATTTCCAGTGCTACAGCAGCAAAGTGGACAGCAAAGATAGGGAACAACAGTACAGAGACAATAAATAGTAGCAATATAAACAGTATATAAAAAGTATGAAAAATTAAAAGAGGCACACGTGAAGTATAAAATATAGAAATAATACACAATATATACACAATATATACAGTCTTAGCAAATGTGCATTATAGTGCAGTCTGTTGGTGTGTATGTATGTGTGTGTGTGGTCTACTGGGAGCACTGCTGGTTGTAGAGTCTGATAGCTGCAGGAAGGAAGGACCTACGAAAGCGCTCCTTCACACACTTTGGGTGAAGCAGTCTGTTGCTGAAGGAGCTCTCCAGTGTTCTCAAAGTGTCCTGCAGGGGGTGGGAGTCATTCTCCATCATGGATGACAGCCTAGCCATCATCCTCCTTTCACCTACCACCTCCACTGAGTCGAGGGGGCATCCCAGGACAGAGCTGGCCCTCTTGATCAGTTTATCAAGTCTCTTCCTGTCAGCTGTCGAGATGCTGCTCCCCCAGCAGACCACCCCAAAGAAGATGGCTGATGCCACCACAGTGTCAAAAAAAGTCTTCAGGAGTGCCCCCTGCACTCCAAAAGACCTCAGTCTCCTGAGCAGATAGAGTCTGCTCTGGCCTTTTTCCCTCCATATTTATCACACACTGATATTTACTGAGGGAGGTCAGCTGTGATTGGCTGGTCCTCGTCACATGACGTGGTGGACGCTGTGGCGTCTGTTTATCTCATGGTGCAGTGCCACGCCCTGAAAAACAGGTAGTCAGGAACACGTGTGTGCCACAACAGTGTTGTTCTAGCGTTTGAGTGCACCAACATCAGAAACACTGAACATGAGTGTGTGTGTGTGTGTGTGTGTGCGTGTGTGTGTGTGTGTGTGTGTGTGTGTGTGCGGCCCCTGACTCTGTGGCTCACCTTGACAGTGCTGCAGTGGACGAGGAATGTCTGATTGAGGAGGTTTAAAGGAGTAACCGTCAGGACACCTCCTGATGTCACTATAAAAACCTAAATACGTTGGTATCTGTATCTGGATGGAGGGAGATCGACAGGAAGATGAATGTGTCTGATAAGAACGGCGTGGGACACTCAGCAGAGCTAGTTTGACAAAGTGGAGGTGTGATGCATTCTGGGAGCTACAACAGTCACATCTATCAGTTACCTGTGATGGTGTTGTTGTTGTGAGTCTGAATGATAAGGAAGTTTGTACTCACCATCTGTTCAGTGGTTACTCTGAGATCACAGCAGCTGTGAGGTCTACAGAGGTCACCATGTTGCACCGCCATGTTTCTACAGTAGCCCAGAGGGGACAAACCAAACACTGACTCTACGAGATCATATTTCTCCTGTTTTAGCTTCTCTGCACTGGCTCCCTGTAAAATCCAGAATTGAACCTACAAAGCTCTAAATAATCAGGCTCCATCATATCTCAGAGAGCTCATAGTGCCCTATTATCCCACCAGAACACTGCGCTCTGAGAATGCAGGGTTACTCGTGGTCCCTAAAGTCTCCAAAAGTAGAACAGGAGCCAGAGCCTTCAGCTATCAGGCTCCTCTTTTGTGGAATCACCTTCCTGTTTCTGTCCAGGAGGCAGACACCGTCTCCACTTTTAAGACTAGACTTAAGACTTTCCTTTTTGATAAAGCTTATAGTTAGGGCTGGCTCAGGCTTGTCTTGGACCAGCCCCTAGTTAGGCTGACATAGGCCTAGTCTGCCGGGGGACCTCCTATAATACACCGAGCCCCTTCTCTCCTTCTCTCTCTCTCTCTCCCTTGCTAGTATTCATGTCCTGTTAATGCATCTCTCTAACTCGGCTCTACTGCATGTCCCTAACTCGGCTCTACTGCATGTCACTAACTCTGCTCTACTGCATGTCACTAACTCTGCTCTACAGCATGTCACTAACTCTGCTCTAGTATACGTCACTAACTCTGCTCTACTGCATGTCACTAACTCGGCTCTACTGCATGTCACTAACTCTGCTCTACTGCATGTCACTAACTCTGCTCTACAGCATGTCACTAACTCGGCTCTACTGCATGTCACTAACTCTGCTCTACTGCATGTCACTAACTCTGCTCTACTGCATGTCACTAACTCTGCTCTACAGCATGTCACTAACTCTGCTCTACAGCATGTCACTAACTCGGCTCTACTGCATGTCACTAACTTGGCTCTACTGCATGTCACTAACTCGGCTTGTTCTCCGGAGCCTTTGTGCTCCACTGTCTCTCAGGTTAACTGGTGTCACAGCTGTGCCTGGATGGTGTGTGGTGTTGTGCTGCTGCCGTGGTCCTGCCTGATGCCTCCCACTGCTGCTGTTACTATTAGTCATACCTGGACTATTATACACATATCATTATTGTCACATACATATATAATCATATTATTAATATAATATCTGTCTCTCTTTATGTCTCATTGTGTCATATGGATTACTGTTAATTCATTATATTGATCTGTTCTGTACAACATCTATTGCTCGTCTGTCCGTCCTGGAAGAGGGATCCCTCCTTCAGTCGCTCTTCCTGAGGTTTCTACCATTTTTTCTCCCCGTTAAAGGGTTTTTGGGGCATTTTTCCTTATCAGCTGTGAGGGTCCTAAGGACAGAGGGATGTTGTATGCTGTAAAGCCCTCTGAGGCAAATTGTGATTTGTGATATTGGGCTTTATAAATAAAATTGATTGATTGATTGACTCTAGATAGAGACATTCATGTGTTCACATCGACCACCATAATTATCAGCTCGTCAGTGACAAGCAGCGTCAGATAAACACTGCTGACTGTGTAACATCTTCCTTCAGAGTGTTTCCTGGTGTCAATCAGCTGGTGTGTGTGTGTTTCTGAGAGGAAGAGACCTCTGTGGATGATTCAGCTCCTCAACAATCAACACTGAAGGAAGTTTCAGCTGGTTGAGATCTGTAATCTCTAATCTGTAATCCTCACTGACAGACGACACTGAATCCTCCTGAATCTGACACACTGGACCTTTAAAGTTTCTGAAATGTGATTGGCACATAGACTGTAAATAAAGATGGAGGACATGACAGCTCCTCAAAAGAAACATCTGGATCGCCCCCTGGTGGCTGGCTGCGGTATAACAACTCAAGGTACACATCAAATCAATTTTTCCCAAAGATGGTTTCTGTCATTTAAAGTGGTTCTTGTCAGACTGCTGTTTGTTTAAGTGTTTGTTTCTCTGATAAGTTTGGATTTAATGAATTATTTAATGCTATAAAACAGGATATTACAACATGATTGACAGCTGTGTGAGCCAATCAGTGGGCTCACATTCAGTGATGCTGCTTGCAATTGGTTGGCTGGTTGTGTGGGCGGGAAACTTGATATCACAGAGATCGCTACAGCGCAGACTCTGGCTCCAAATGACGTCACCAGAACAAGATGGCAGCGGGCGTCCATCTGTAAATACAGTCTGTAGCTCAGAGTTATGGGCAGAGATATATTTGAATAATTTGCAGTATCACACACAAAAAATAAACTTTTTAAAATCATTTATAAAACACAAAGATTGGAGCACAGGTGTTCAAACATGAAGACATGACATATTTACAGGACACTGATCTGATGACAGCGATGACCAGATTAACAGCAAAGACACAGAACAACAAAAACTCACAGTCCCTCTAAAAACATTCATCTCTATGGAATCAGAGAATTATTCATGTTTTTTACATACCGTTATCTGGAGATCACAGGTTAAATATTTTGTTATCTCTGATAATGGCGCTCATTTTCTTGAGATAACGAGATAATTTATGACAGAACGACTTTTGCTGTCTTGAGATCATATTCTTATCCTCGTCCACAGTTTCAGTACGGGTGCTCAGAGCGGCCAAAAGGGACGAAGACATTCACAAATTCCAGTAATAATTTCACACATTTGATGTGCTGAGTAAAAAAAACTTGATATTGCACGTCATATGAACAAAATTTGTTTTGTCAGTCTCTAATTTTATCGTGAATGACGGCTGCACTGTTACATGGAAGTGTATTGATGCTACGCCAGAAAAAAAAGAGAAGTTTATAGTTGTAACAAGATATTTTCATGTTGTAACAAAGAACTTGTCGTGCTGTTACCTGATATTGATCAGTTTATTTTTCTGGCCTGGCAGCTCTGTAACTGGCTGTGCACATCACTGAAGAACTTGAATTTGTTTTCTTGAGAATTGACATAAATGAACTTGTTACGGTGAGAAACTGAGCGCAGCTATCTCCAGATAACGAAATAATGAACTCATGACCTTGAGTTAAAGACATATCAAAATTGTAAGTACGGTGATTCTCAGCTTCCAAACATCTCACTTTAGTTCAGATCACTTCCCAAAGCACTGATCCATCCCAGTCTAAAAGTTCACTGTAAACCAGTCCAGTCCAGTTTAACCAGTTTATCTCTCCAGTCGGCTCCACTCAGCTGGAGGATCTCTGGGTCCTCTGGGCTTCTGCACGCGACAGTTAAACCCTGAAATACACAAATACATTTACACAATAAAGGAGCAGGCCAACATTTAATAAAGCCTCCAGCCCTCAGTCACATGACCTGATGGAAGATCTGCTCAGTGACATGTAGATGTTCTCATGACTGATTAAAGTTCAGTTGGACCTGCAGACTGTTAACTGTCGGCTGAAACTCTCCATGTGTGTGTGTGTAAAGATCCTGCAGTGTAAGGAAACTGATGTTGTCAGATAAATGTAGTGAAGCAGGAATATAAAGACAAACTGTCCCAGCAGACTGAAGGAGCCAGACGCAGGACGATAGGTGGATTCAACTTTAATCAGAGAGACAGACCTCCAGGCAGACGAGACGAAGACCAGGTGTGAAGACAGACAAACAGCAGGACACATCAAGAACGCAGAGAAACACACAGAGGAACACCTGAGAGAGAGCAAAGGAACCAGGCAGGGAGGAGGAGGAGGAGGAGGAGGAGGAGGAGGAGACACAGGCCAGGGACAGGTGAGAGTAATCAGGGCGGGACAGAGTGTACAGGTGTACTGACCAATCCCTCCAGGTGAGCAGAGGCCGCTCACGTCTGTGACTGAGGAGGAGAAATCTTCATAATCATCATCATCAGCAGGTGAATGACGATCAGCTGGAAGAGACAACACACACTCATTCATCCCATCACTCATAACTCCTCCTCTCCTCTCCTCTCCTCTCCTCTCCTCTCCTCTCCTCTCCTCTCCTCTCCTCCTTACCTGGCAGCAGGTGATAGTCTCCATTGTTGCTTAGTGACGGAGGCCCCTCCCCCAGCATGTGATTGGTTGGTGTTGCAGTGTCGTAGATGGGCGTGGCAGAGAGCGGCAGGCTGTGAGGTTTGGCTCGAGGTCTGACGGTGCTGTAGACGGGAGCTGCTGACGCTCCTGCTACATCGTTGTCATAGTGATGGGTGGAGGGCAGCGTCCTGAGGGTCAAAGAGCAGGATGTCAGCTGTTCACTAGAGTCACCGCCCCCTGGTTGAGTCTCAGTGAACCAGTCAGGTTACAGTCACAGTTTACGTCCACGTCCGTCCAGACTCGTGAAACTCTACATTTTAGTGTAGAGCGTCAGACTGAATTTACCAACGCACCATGTCAGGTCACTCACTCTCCGGGACCGCCAGTGTTACTGGAAGAAGTAAACACTGACCAACGGGACCAGACTGGCCGACCCGTATGCTCTCACTCAGTGGATGGATGATGTCACAGGAAGCCAATCTTGTTTGTTTTGCTATGGAAGCTAACGTTAGCTAATGTGCTAAAAAGTTAGCGTTCCAGAGAAATCCAATCTTCCTCTTAATAGCTCCCCAGTTTCTGATGAGGTGGACATGATAACCCTTAATACACATAACGTTCTTCATCCCTACAACAGGAAATACTTTGTCCCTAACCTGATATGAAGTGTGCGCTGCACATGTGAGCATTTTTGATGATGGCCTCCGTCCAGTCCTTTGGTCTGATCACATTTAACCATAGTTGTCTTTGTTTTTGTTGACGGGCAGTGGCGGCTGGTTTTGAGCCATGACTCCTTCTATTCTGGCTCCCAATAACACAACAAGACCACATTTGAAGACTCCTATGTAGCCTACAGCCCTGTGGGGGAGAGGCAGCTCCACCTCCAGGTGATAACATGATGATGTCATCGTGACATCAGCCATAAAACAGTCTCTTGTTCAGGTGAAAAATATGTAATTTAATAGGATTTTAAAAACAGTATCCGAGGTTGTTTTGTGCAGTTTAAGTATGATCTCAGAACACCGTCTCATTAAAGTCCACCTCGTGCACAGAACATGAGATCACAGGTCATCATGTTTTAAAACACCAGGGGCCAGATCCACAAAGAATGGATTGCTCCTGCTAATAGCGTCATTATTTGTGCAGAATTAGCTCACGCAATCTGCCCTGTTTTAGCGCCTTATCCTCAAAAGAATTTGCTCTAATCATATGCCGGCGCTAACACGCCCACAAAGTTTGGCAGCTGAGCGCAAGTGATACTCTCCTCCGATAAATCCTTTCTTGTGCACGCCTGCCATTACGGTGCCTTCGCCTGGCTACAATCACCGCTGCCATGATTACCGGAGAGTCCTGGCATGACAGCCCTTATATAGGCTATGCTCCACAGTTACCACCAAGTGAGTGCGATTTGCAATCATTTTGCGTGAGAGAGAGAGTGAGAGAGGGAGAAAGAGAAATTGCGCGGATTTAATACACGGGTCTCACTGGTGTTAAATAGCACCACTTTACTGCCCGTGGCAATTAGCGCTGGTCTTTGTGGATTAGGTGGTATTTGCAATGAGGCTTATTTGCATAGGAAGGGGGCAATTTATGAATATTCCCTAATTTACATGCATGCAAATTGGACCGGCGCAGCTAGGAGTGGCAGTGCAGTTTGTGTTCAGTTTGCGTGCATTTCACCCTTTGCGTGGGCTTTGTGGATTGCACGCTATTTTTTTCTCTCATTTGCACAGGTTTAGCGGTCGCAAAAGCAGAGCAATCCTTTTGAGGATCTGGCCCCAGGTGTCTGTTTACCTGCTGGAACTGGGCGTGGCAACAATCGCGTAGGCGGGGTCTGATGGAGGAGGATGTTTGGACTTGTTGACCACGGCGTACGTGTCGCTCATGGCAGCCTGCTGTGACGCTCTGTGCACATCAGGAGACAGACAGACAGACGATAACAAAGGGACAGTTCCAACATTAATCACAGAGGAAACGTAAAGATCAAACAAAGATTTAAAACCTGAAAACACGAGCAGGAGATGTTGAATGTGTTCAGACGGAGCTCAGAGACGTTCAGGTTGAAGATAAACTGCTGTTCAGAATAACAGTGTTGAGATCAGTGAGGTCACAGAGCAGGAAGTTGTGTTTTTAGCTCTGTGACCTTTGTTCAGTTCCTCTGTGACTGAATATGAAATAACACCTGAGAACAGACGAGCAGCAGCTCAGTCTCATGTTTCACATTTCTCTCTCTGTGGTCGTTCAGTTTGAAAACCTTTGTTTGGTTATTAGTACTGAAGCTGCTGCACAGCAATCAGCCAGGAGGAATAAAGATGAGCTCATGATAAAGGTTCTGAACGTGACGTTAGTACAGCAGCAGAGCACAGAGGAGAGGAAACAAGGAAACAAGATGAGAGGTGAGGAAAGAAGGGAGATGAGAAGACAAGGAGAGGAAACATGGAGAAGAGAGGGGAGGAAACAAGGAGGAGAAAATAAAATAAGAAGAGGAAAGGAGACAACGAGAGAAAAGGAAACAAGGAGGCGTGGAAAGGAGAGAAGAGGAAATAAGGAGAAGAAAGGAGCAGAAACAAGGAGAGGAGAGGAGAGGAGAGGAGAGGAGAGGAGAGGAGAGGAGAGGAGAGGAGAGGAGATGAGACAAGGAGAGGAGAGAAGGCTGATTGTCTATGAACCCTGCTGGTATTCAGCCCGACCTGGAGGAAACGTTTAATTGTAACCTTTATCATCATCATCATCATCATCATCACCACAGTGTTTTGGACTACAGGTCCCATGATGCTTTGCAGCGCTGACTCTCCACATGAAGAGCGTGGTAGAGTGAAGCAGCTGTTTTCACACTGCTGCTTATTTACATCTCAACAGGAAGTCACAGCGCTCTCAACTTCCTGCTCAGGCCGTGTGACCGCTGTCGCCATGGTTACACTGACTCTAACCACAGCGGTCTAACCAGACGGGCTGAGAGGTCACCGCCACACACAACGTTGAATATGGTGACCGACTGATATGTAATCTGAGTATAATATCTTCATCATCATCGTCGTCACCCTCTCCTTCATCTGGCCTCCTCTCCTCCCCTCGTCTCCTCTCCTTGTCTCCTCTGCTGTTTCCTGTCTTTTTGTTTCGCTTTCTCCTCGTGTCCTCTCCTTGTTCCTCCTCTCTCCTTGTTCCACTCCTCTCCTTGTCTCCTCCCCTTATTTCCTTTTCTCTCCTTGTCTTCTTTCCTCTTATTTCCTCTCCTCTCTTTTTCCTGTTACCTTCTCTCCTTGTCTCCTCACCCCTTGCTTTTGTCTTTTCTCACATTGTCTCCTGTCTGTATTTCCTCTCTTTGTCTCCTCTTCTCTCTTCTTTCCTCGCCTCTCATTTTGTTTCCTTGTTCGTCTCTCCTCATCTCCTCTCCTTTCTTGTTTCCTCACCTCCTCTTTGTTTCTGCTCTCTTTCCTTTCTGACCTCCTCTGTTCTCACCTTTCCTTTCTTCCTCTTTACACTTCTGCTTTCACTTCCTTTCCTTCTCTCTATCATACCCTTCTCTCATCTTTGCTTTTACTTACTTCTTCTTTTTACCTTCCCTCCTCCTCCCTCTGTTCTCAATCCGTCACCTCCTCCTCCTCCTCCTCCTCCTCCTTTCTCACCTGTTTCCTTTCCTCCAGTACTTCTGTCCTTTACTATCCTTCCACATCTCAGTTTTTCTTTCCTCCTCTCTCCTAAACCTTCTCATCTCCTCTCTGCTCTCGTTTCGTCTCCTCTGTAATTTCTCACCTCCTCCTCCCTCAGCTCTCCTCTGCCCTCTCTGCTCCGTTTCCATGGCGATGTGATAACATATGTGGACGTAGAAGGAGGGCGAGAAAGTGTTAGGATGACACTCTGAGACATCCTGTCTGTCAGCAGATGGACGGATGGAAGGACAGACAGACAGGCAGACACACAGACAGACAGGCAGACACACCGACAGACAGACACACAGACAGACAGGCAGACACACCGACAGACACACAGACACACAGACAGGCAGACAGACAGACACACAGACAGACACACAGACAGGCAGACAGACAGACACACAGACAGACACACAGACAGGCAGACAGACACACAGACACACAGACACACAGACAGACAGACAGACACACAGACACACAGACACACAGACAGACAGACACACAGACACACAGACAGGCAGACAGACACACAGACACACAGACAGACAGACAGACACACAGACAGACAGACACACAGACACACACACAGACAGACACACAGACAGACAGGCAGACACACAGACAGACACACAGACACACAGACAGGCAGACAGACAGACACACAGACAGACACACAGACACACAGACACACAGACAGACACACAGACACACAGACACACAGACAGACACACAGACACACAGACAGACAGACAGACACACAGACACACAGACAGACACACAGACACACAGACAGACACACAGACACACAGACACACACACAGACAGACACACAGACAGACACACAGACACACAGACAGACACACAGACACACAGACAGGCAGACAGACAGACACACAGACACACAGACAGACACACAGACACACAGACACACAGACAGACAGACAGACACACAGACACACAGACAGACACACGGACACACAGACACACAGACAGACAGACAGACACACAGACAGACAGACACACAGACACACAGACACACAGACAGACACACAGACACACAGACAGACAGACAGACACACAGACACACAGACAGACACACGGACACACAGACACACAGACAGACAGACAGACACACAGACACACAGACAGACACACAGACAGACAGACAGACAGACACACAGACAGACACACAGACACACAGACAGACAGACAGACAGACAGACAGACACACAGACAGACACACAGACACACAGACAGACAGACACACAGACAGACACACAGACAGACACACAGACAGACAGACACACAGACAGACACACAGACAGACACACAGACACACAGACAGACACACAGACACACAGACAGACACACAGACACACAGACACACAGACACACAGACAGACACACAGACAGACACACAGACAGACACACAGACACACAGACAGACACACAGACACACAGACAGACACACAGACAGACAGACAGACACACAGACAGACACACAGACACACAGACAGACAGACACACAGACAGACACACAGACAGACACACAGACAGACAGACAGACAGACACACACACACACACACAGACAGACACACACACAGACAGACAGACAGACACACAGACAGACAGACAGACAGACAGACACACACACACACAGACAGACAGACAGACACACACACAGACACACAGACAGACACACAGACAGACAGGTACCTCTTGGAGGAGGACGCAGGTGTTCTTGTTGTCTTCTTCTCAGGTGTCTTCAGCTTGTGAGACAGAAATAAAACAGACGTCAGGTTCAGTTTATGAGCAGCTTTTAAAGAGTCTTAAATATGAAGCTAACGGTGACGTCAGCTGCAGGACGCTGACACAGACTGTAACGTAACGTAACGTCTCCTCTGAATCAAACACTGAGAAGATAAACCTCCTCTTCTGCCCTCATGTTTTTATCCAGGGGGTAAATGTACGTGTTGTGGACACTGTGGGGGACGTGTCCCCTGAACCATCCACCCCAAAATGACTCGTTAACGATCAGGATTTGATCCATTCAGTCTGAAAACATTTGAACGTCTTTTTAAATAAATATAAATAAATTATTTTATCCCTATTCAAGTTAGTGGAGCGCTGAGCAGGAAGTAGCTGCTCAGATGATGGAAGCCTCTGGTGCACCTGCTCTCACGCTCCACTGAGTAACTGACTGAACCATAGACTGTGTGAAATAACAGACGTACTGTAGCTACTGTGACATCTACCACTGGCCTTTGAACTCCCATTTTGAAGCCTCAAATTTGGCATTTCAGCAAATGCCATCTTAGATTTTTGGAGCCAGAGGTGACCATATTTGGACGAGAGGGTGGAGCTGTGGAGGAGCAAAGGGTGGATCTGACTCATTCCTACACAGAGATGACGCCACAGAGCCGCTACGACATCCTGTCGTTACGCCGCCTTTACATGTTTACACAGAACCAAACGACGGCGGCATCATGTGGCTCCAGTGTGTGATGTCAGACAGCATGATGACATCACAGAATCAAAAGAGGCGTGACATGTAGCACAACAGTGTCGGCCTCTAGTGTGACATATAACATACGTGTCAGCAGCTCTTTATAAACAATAACAATGACATCACATGTCAATAACAATCATTTAGCGTCCCTGTTATATGGCGGCTGATCTCGTCCTCTGCTCGGAGGGTAAGGAGCTCCTGTTAGCTGCTAACTGCTAACAGCTGCTGTTCTTCTTCTTTGGGTTAGCTGCTAACTGCTAGCAGCTGCTGTTCTTCTTCTTTGGGTTAGCTGCTAACTGCTAGCAGCTGCTGTTCTTCTTCTAGAGTTAGCTGATTTTTATATCTCTGTTCTGTGTAGTAACCTCAGGTTGTGTTGTATATTGCTGTGCTGTCTGTCACTTTGTTTCAGCTGTTGTTGTTGTGCTCTATAAATAAAGTTGAGTTGAGTCTGTAACTGATGTAGCGGCCTGTCTCGACCAGGACACTGTTAAAAAAGAGATTTTGGTAAAACTTTGTGTGAAGACCACATCTATGATGCATTATGAGTCCATTCATAGTGAGCTATAATGCATTTACAATGCTCTATGACTGCACTCATAAACACTAGTTATAAACTACAGGTTGACTGATGGAGTTTATGATGCATATGAACACCTGTACTCACCTGAACACACCTCAACACTCAGCTGTAATAAGGACTCATAGTGAGTACAGGTATTCAAGAGCATTACTAAGACACTTAGAATTCATTAGGTCACGTCTATAATGTTTAATAACTGTTGATAAAGTGCATCAGGAACATAATGTGTGTTTGTGAGTGCAGTCATAGAGCATTATAAATGCATTATAGCTCACTATGACTGGCCTCCTAATGCATTATAGATGTGGCCTTCATAGACAATTTTAACAATATTTATTTTTTATCTCAGGATCTCAATTTTCTGTTTGAATAAAGGTAAAAAAAAGTTTATGTTCCTTCCAGGACACATGTAGGACCTGTAGTCATGAAGCATGTTGGATTATTACCTGTCAAAGATAACCAGCTGAAGCTTTACCACATGTTTTAACAGAATTCACAAAACTGCTCCAGAATATTTGAACTGATGTGGTTGAAGCAACATGACTGCAGCACAGGAGCAAGTGACATGTCGTGCAGCGTTCCTCGTGTTCATGGTAAAATAAGAAGCTAATTTTTTATCCTGAGATCTCCTGATGGATCAGCCTGCCCTGCAGAACAAACGGAGCCAAACACAGGTGATGTTTGAAACACAAGTTAAGGAGGAGCTGTGGCGAGGGTCGATGGTTCACCTCTGAGGGAGGTGACTTGAACCGTGGGCGTGATGTTGCAGGGGGACAAGTTGGGTTATGATGTCATTGTTTGTCTGCAGTTCTGTGTCTGACGTCTCCACCGAGGAGCACTGGAAATAAATAGTTTTCGTGATGTTTTTAGGTGCCGTCCTCTGGGACTATTTTCTGTCATGATCCTCTGTGAGTCGTCGTGCTTTTAAAATTCCAAATAAATATCAAATGTAAAAACATTTTCATGCTACTGTATGTTTTATGAGTATCAGTACTTTAACTGCAGTAAAGCATGTGAACACTTCCTCCAACACGGGATCAGAGTAGAAATGTGTTTCTTAATATCAGCGTTTCCCTTTTTGATCGAGTGACATGTAGAGTGATGATGTCGTCTCACGGAGCTCAAGATCTTTGTTCCAAACATAAAGAGACTCACAGCCGACACATGATCACAGTCACAGACAGAGATATTAACAACAAACTCAGCTTCTTAAAAACTGAAGGAATCTGGAGTCAAACTGTGTGTGTGTGTGTGTGTGTGTGTGTGTGTGTGTGTGTGTGTGTGTGTGTGTGTTTGTTGAGATGTGAGTCTGCAGGTTGAGGTGATGTGTAGATGAGTTAAAGTGGACCTACCTGTCAGCACGTGTCCTCCATCAGTTCTACGTCAGTTTTAGTGGATTTCTTTCTGTAAATGTGGAGCAGCTTCTCTGTGTGTGTCTCAAACTGTCTGCAGCAGTGAATTTACATACAGGAAGCCTGAATTATGGGACGCTTCCTCTTTCTGCAGCTGCTCTGTCGACTTCCTCCAACACACTCATCTAATCAGCTCCTCACAGTGAATTTGAATATGTTTTACCTGCGACAGATTACTGTAGCGCTGACGACCGCCGGCTGACTGCAGGACCCGTTCAAACATGCAGGTGACGGCCGTGTAGATGAACTGATACTGCTCCTGAAAGAGGAGGTGTCATTAGGGTCACTTTGTGATGAACGTCAGGAGGAAGTGTGTCATCTTCTCTTTCACCATTTTTTAAATGACATGATGATGTCACTGGGTTTTGCCCACAAGAGTCACACAGGTGTTGTCACAGAGACCAGCTGTCAGACTGTTCTTGATTTATGAGGAAGGAAGGAGGGGTGGTGCAAAAAGTGGGAGGAGCATAAAATACAAAACCTTCAAAACCCGCCTGATACATTTTTAAGTGATCAACATATGGCTGCAGAAATGGTCTGATAATAAAAGCTCTGCCAGATTTACTGACTCAAACTTGTGTATGACAGTGTTCACTTCATTGACAAAAACTATTACAAAAATTTTTCGCCAATGACCTTTTTTCCACGACGAAAACGAGACGATGACGAGCTGAAAATAGATCTTGATGATAAAAACTAAGGCAAAATCTATGTTTCATTTTCGTTGATGAGACGTAATTGTGATGATCTTCAGATGCCTGATGAGCCACAGGCTGGTAAACTCCAGTAAATAGTCTGCACCGGGAGGTGAGCTGTAATTCAGCAGTAAATAATCAGCCGTGTGTGTCTGACTGTGGATGGTGGAGCTGCTGAATGGATCTGTGGAGTGTGTTAGCAGCAGCGAGTTATTTGAACCCCAGTACCATAGTCACAGAGGACAGAGCGCCCCCTGTGGGCTTCATGCTGTAAAACCACTCACTTTGGTTTGGACTGCAGACGGTCTCTGTCTCCGGAGCTCCAGGACAATCTGCATGATGCTGAAGTCTGTGGCGTTGATCCGCTGCAGGAAACAGGAAGGAAACACTCAGTGACCGCTGCAGCTCAGATATCTGACCCTGCACCAGCACAGAGTCGGGTCAGTTTCTGAACCTCACTTTGAACCGTTGAGAGCATTTTAACCAAAACTAAACTGGTTCAGATCCAAGTTAGAAGTTTTCTTTGACATGTAGTGTGAACTGTGATGACATCAGTGGGCGTGTCTTAAAAGGGATTCATACTTCTGCATCAAATCGATGCCGTACCATTGGCGTAGGCTCTGCGTCGACATAATGTCTATGCCGTACCCTACACCATAACCTGACGTGCACCTCCCCAGAAATGTACCTCCACGTCACAGTGACGCAGACCTCCTGTCTGTCTCTGTGAGCTGAAACCATTTCCCTCAGTGGAAACTAAACTTTGATTGACTTTAATTTCATTGCTAGCTGCTAGGCTCATTTATACAATGGAAAATGCCATAGGCTTGTGCTAATAACGTTAGCATGTTGTATTTGTGGGGAAAATGTGTCCAGATAAAGACAAGTGTTTGTCTGTGAATGCTGCCAGTTATAGTGAAGCTGATTGGTGTTTGAAACTGTCTCTGTTAAGAAGTGTTTAATTTGACCTAGGTTAAAAATAAAGAGCAGTGTCTGATTAATAGTTGCTTGATGCCTGTGTTTTGGGGTAAAAATAAATATCTGTAATAACAGATCAAGAGTTGGCTGATCTGAGAGCAGACAGATCTGTCTGGTCTGAGACTGTGTGATTTTTAGGTCCCCACTCAAACTGGGAATGTTAAAGTTCATGGTCGGCGTCTCAACTCCCTCGCCTTGTTTTTATTTATTTATTCGGCCTACAGTTCCTCATTTATCTCAGCATCATTCCTTGTTTTATGTTATGGCTGTTTTTTTCTGTTCAGTTTCATGGAGGATGAAATATGATCCATTGGTTCATAAACAAGAGTGAAGACAGACAAATAACTGACAGCAGTTATAATGAACACAAACAATGTGACATTTAGATTGACATGACAGGATCAGATAGTGTAGCAGGTCTGCACACACACACACACACACACACACACACACACACACACACACACACACACACACACACACACACACACACACACACAGAGAACACACTGTAGTTAAAGTGCTGCTGAACACTGAGCTCAAGTGTTCTCTGCTCATGTGTTGTGTTATCACGTGTTACCTCGGTAACCAGCAGGTCATGGATGTAGTCGAGAGCACAGATGACTCCTGTCCTCCCACAGCCCGCGCTGTAACACACACACACACACACACACACACACACACACACACACACAGGAACAGATGCAGCGTGCATGTTAACTGTGCCATCGTTAGCAGGTGTTACCTGCTGCATATTCACAGCCAACTGCTTTCTGTGGGTGGGAGTGTGTGTGTGTGTGTGTGTGTGTGTGTGTGTGTGTGTGTGTGTGTGCGCGTGTGATAAGCTGCCATATGTGTGATATGGCCTGTTGAATGTTAATGACCATCTGACCTGCGATCTGTGCTGCTGGCAAAAACAAGCTTCACTAATGACGTGAAATTAACAGCCGTTTAGAGGCGTGTGTGTGTGTGTGTGTGTGTGTGTGTGTGTGTGTGTGTACCTGCAGTGTATCAGCAGAGGCGAGGTGTGTGTTCCCTGACTGTTCTTGGCTCTCTCCAGCAGGTCCAGGGCTCCTGCAGCCTCGTACGGAACGTCGTGATCCGGCCACGACAGGAACTGATACTGAGTCAGTGAACGGCTGACCTGGAGGAGGAGGAGGAAGAGGAGGAGGAGGAAGAGGGAGGAAGAGGTGGAGGAGAAGGAAGAGGAGAACAAAAAGGAGAAGGAGGAGAAAGAGAGGGACAACAACAAAGAGGAGGAGGAGGAAGAAGGGGAGTAAGAGGAGAGGGAAGAGGAGGATGGCAACAAGGAGGAAGAGAAGACAAGGAGGGTGAAGAAGAAAAGAGGAATATAAGGACAAGAAAGAGGAGGAGGAAGAGGAGAAAGAGGAGGACAAAAAAGGAGGAGAAGGAGAGGGGGAAGGAAGAAGAGGTGGGGAAGAAGAGGAGGAGGTGAGAAAGAGGCAGAGGGTGAGAGGAGGAGGAAGATTAACCCCACCCACCAGTTCACCTGTTTATCAGCAGAATTTTTTTTGCTGCTGTCTGAACTTTATTTAAACACGTTTCAAACGTCAGAACCAGGAAACAATAAAGCTGATCATCAGATGTCTGTTGAGTCAGTGAACACAGTTAGCTTAGCTTAGCACAAACACTGGGAGCAGAGGGAAACTGTTAGCCTGCCATCCCATCAAACCTCAGCTCTGATTGACACATTAAACACAGCTGATTTCAAACCAGTCATTTCATGATCTGAATTTATTCGTCAGCTGTGACCTTCATGTCTTAGTTTGGGGTCGTTTCCAAAGACACATGATGTCATCATAAGTATACATTCATCTCCGCACAGAGTGAACTTTGACCTCAACAGTCTTACAGCTCCTGGAATAAAGACACACTGTCCTCTGTCTGTTTTTCACACAGTCAACACACATTTATTCCTGAAGACGGACATGTGTGGAGCCACTGTGACATCATCACTGTGACATCATCACAGGATGTTAAAAATCTGCAGAAACAACAAACTCATTTCCTCCTGTCAGACACACACACACACACACACACACACACACACACATTGAACTGTGACCTACCTGTTGGTAGGAGACAGACAGGTCTCTGACCACCACGTCTCCGTTAGGACGTGTCTCCCCCTGCTGGAGACACACAGCAAACACAAATGAGACACAAAGGAAATGATCTTCTGGTTTTATAGCTGAACAAAAACTCTCTGAGGACAGAAGAAGATTTTGGTGCGGTGGCGCTTGTCTTGTCAGTTTTTGTTTATCTTGTATGTATTTATATGTGTGTATGTGTGTGTATGTGTGTGTGTGTACATGTTGTATGGTGGCTGTTATTGTTGTATTTCTATATTTCTACCAAACAGTTCACCAGAGCAGAGAGTGTGACTGTTGTTCTGTTTGGAAACCAAAAACTCTCTGAAAATAAAAAACGTTTTAAAATCACTAAGAAAAGAAGATCAAAAGAAAAAAGACTCGCTGCGCATGTTGGTTACATGTACGTAAGAATTAGAAATAGCACAGTGTGTGTGTGTGTGTGTGTGTGTGTGCTCTCACGTTGCGCACAGTAAACGGTCCAAACGCAGCAGACTGATGAGGTGCAGACCAGTAAGACTCACACTTCTTCTGCAGAGGACAAAATATAAAACACAGCTGATTGTGTTCACCTGCAGCAACAACACATTAAATATGGCTGACTCTACATCAGCCTGCACTCTGCTGTTTCTGTTTGAGTCACTATAGAAACTGTAAAAGACAAAAAAGATAAGGACAAAAGACCAAAAATCTTTTTTTTTTAAAAAATCCTTATGTTAAATCAAAACAACGACATATTTCATATCAGTCATACTCTCAACAAAAATGATAAAGCCCAGTAAATCCCAAGTTTTCCTGATAATGAAATGATGAAAGTTAAAGCTCTGAGATAATAAAACAAATCATGCTGATTCTCATCATATTGTTACAGTATGAGTCCAAACGTATGAAATAATACGTCATATTCATGACTTTGACAGACAGACTGTGAATCAGGTGATTTTATGAATGTAATGTTTTACCTTTCCCATCTCTACTTCTCTGCAGGCCATGACTATCACCTGAAACACAGAGACACAGTGTCAGACGTTAGACAGAGCCTCCATCAGGAGCAGCTGAGGACGCCATCGGTCTGATTTCAGTCTCACTGAAAACTGAATTTAACTTCTTTAAAATACCTTGATGTCATACTGCCAGATCATCCTCCAGAAGTCAGTCAGGGTGGAGCTGAGGGGACCCTGAGAGGCAATGTACCGTTTGTCTGAGGACGCCCCCTGCAGGACACACACCAACATTACAGCAACATTACAGCAACATTACTTCAACATTAAGGAGGCTAAGGGACAAAGGAGGGAAGCGGTGGTCACCTTGATGAAGCTGGCGTTGATGTAATCAGAGTCAGAGTCTGCAGTCAGCAGAGACAACACGACACGAGTCTGGTCATCTACACACACACACACACACACACACACACACACACACACACACAGAGTTAAAGGGCAGGTTCACAGTTTTTCAGTTTTATCTTAGAAACAACACTCAGCTGTCACATTAAGGAGGGAAGGACAGAGGACAGACAGGAGGACGTGTGTCCCTACATGGCAGGATGTCTTTGTATCTGTTCTTCTTGATGTTTTCCTTCAGAGCTCCAGACTCAGTGCTGAAACTGGGATCTTTCTTTAGTGCACAGGTCTGTGAACGCACCACCTGTCACACACACACACACACACACACACACACACACACACACACACACACACACACACACACACAGAAATGAATGATCTAACATGAATTAAAAGAAGGATCATTAACAATCGATCATGAATTATAAAATAAAAAAAATAGAGCATTTGTAAAAACAAAAGAGACAAAAACACACTACACGTATGCTACAGGTATGTGACAGTCAGACCTCTCCCAGTTTGACCAGTAACCAGGAGGCCACATAAAGTACCAGCTGACCCCAGAGGATCATGGGTAAGAATCTCTGTACAGAAAATACTCTGAAGCTCAGAAGTGTTGAAACTCACATCCTCATTTTCATTTTCTCTCTCTCTCTCTCTCTCTCTCACAGACACACACACACACACACAGTACACACACACTCACACCAACCACAGTGACTGTGTGTGTACTGTGTGTGTGTGTTAACTGTCAATGAGATGTGTTGTTGGTTTAAACTTTAAATTTCAGTCCTGATCAACATGTTGATGATGTCACTCTTCATAATGAGCTCAATAATCAGCTGCTCACTGTGGATTCATTCAGACACACAGGAGGAAACAGTGACTCTGTTGGGGACTATTTTCAGCGGCGGATTAATCCACATCTGGTGCTCTGTGAGTGTTGGTGTCAGCAGGATGGAGGATAAATAAACTACAGTGTGTGTTGATGGTGATGAAGGAGGATGTCTCTCTGATGAAGAGGAAGATGTGTCAGGCTGCAGAGACAAACAGTGGAGCTGTCAGCAGACACGCTCACTGATGGCTCTGAACATGAGGAGAGACTAAAGACGCACCGTGTCTGATGTGTGGATGTTTCCCACCCAGCTGCAGAGATCAGGTCTTTCCTGACGATGAACTGACACATTATTATTAAGCCTGCTCTTATTGTGGCGGTCCTGCTGACAGACGCAGACACAAAACACAACGTGTTTCAAAATGTCCTCTGAGAAAAACAAGAAAACTACTTCACTTAGGTTACATGTAAAACATGCCGTGTTTTTATGTCACGTGTCAAAGTCATCCCACTGTGACGTCTCTGATGATGTCACCCTCAGAGAGTCTGACAGCAGCAACACCAAGAAACATCTGACCTGTCTCAGCTCACTAAAGTCACATGATGACAGCGTCGTCTTATCCACCTGTCGTATCAGCAGAAATATTCTAATCAGGCCGAAGTCCATATTTCATTTTAAAGCTGTTATCAGCTCATACTGCTGACGTGCTGATGTCATTGTGAGTCCCTGACAGAAACTCAGAGAGTGTGAACAGAGTTTCAGTTTGACTGTAAACCTGTGGTCAGACGGAGGCGGAGCTACGTCTCAGGTGTGTCTCTCACTGGATGAGTCATTTCAGGAACAACCACAACAAGGAAGTTTCTGTGCTGGTTAATAATGAAGCGAGCTGAGAGAATGAGGAAACAGGATTATTGACTAACTGACCTCTGCTGCCACACAGGAACCAACAACCAACCTGCAGACACACCCCAACACACACACACACACACACACACACACCCCAACACACACACACACGCACACACACACACAAGACTCATGACTGATTCAGAGGTTTCTAACCCTCCTGATAAAAGCTGTCAAACTACTTCATATATCTGTTGAAACAAAGTCTAAAGCTCAGGTCGTCACATCTTCTGAAACATGACGGTTTGTAGGAAACAGGAAATGAAAACTGTGTGATGTAGGACACACTGCAGAGAGGACAAACTGTGTCAGTGTGGCAGCAGAGATCACTGATAACACTGATGGTCTGTCAGCTCCACACCACGTTTCATTTTGTACGTGTCATTAAATGTGTCATCAGCTCGTTTTAGGTGTTGCTATATGTAGAATATATGTGTGTGTGTGTGTGTGTGTGTGTGTGTGTGTGTGTGTGTGTGTGTGAAAGGCTGGTGTGGTGTTTAAACTGACAACCTGCTGAGGATGAACTTGTGTAAACAGTTCATTTAGCTCATTAAAGGCTCAGTTCACTCAAAACACACAGAAACCTGTCAGTGTTCCTCAGACTGTTTCAGAGCCACGACACCTCCAATACAACACACACACACACACAGATACTCATCAGCTCTGATTGAACACTTTAGATTTATTATTAAATGTTAAACAACATCAGTCCGTCTCAATCATGCAGAATAAAAAGCCCTTTCAGTACAGTCCCTTCAGAACCAACAGTAACCCTTCAGACATGGTACCTAGACCCTGGGTCTGTTCAGACAGTCCTCTTAAATGTGGGCGGGGTTGTTGTCACTCACTGCTCCATCCAGCACTGGCTGTATTTCCTCATCAGCGGTGACACAGATGGAAGTCTGCACCTGGTTTATGGTCCACAGAACGAGGCTGCACGCCCACATTTTCAGAACAAAATCCAACAGGCTGCAGTGAGAGTCTCTCTCCATGGGATATTTCAAAATAGCAGCTTTGTGCATTTAGTCCTTCTCAAGCAAGCTCAGGGGTTTAGTGTTGCTGTAGCCCACAGGAAGTGAGGATTAGAATATATGACACTGTGGTGCTCTGCAGATTAATAGATATGTAACTTAGAATAAACAGTGAACTCAATTAAACATGTAAAGTTCAACTTGTTTCTTTCTTTTCTAAAAAACTTAAGAAGCACAAAAACAACCGACAAAAAGTTTGCAGACAGTTTGAAGGAAAAGTTCTCTCATGAAATGAGCCTTTGTAAATCAGTGAGTTCTGCTGTGTTACTTTGAACTCATGAATGTTTTTCTCACATGACTCCACTGAAAATAAGAGAAATATTGATTTGTTGATCGGTGTCTGCGTCCAATATCAGCTGAACTATATCAAAACATCTGTTCACAAACTCTCACACAGTTTGTGTGTCATAATCCAAGTCTCAGTCAGAACCAAAAATGTACTATTTAAAAGAGTTCAGACTTAAAATGAACTGAATTAGAATAAAGCAGCAGGTTTAGATTAAATACCAGTTAATCAGGGCTCCTGAGAGACGCAGCAGAGCAGAGTGCTGCACTGTAACCCTCAAACAGCTGAGTCACAGGTAACAATATGTATAAATATATAAACTGACAGGTGAATCTGAGCTCCAGTCAGGTGGGCAGCAGGTGAGAACATAAATCTGTTGTTAATGTTTCAGAATAAAGGCAGTATAAAGATATGCAGTATATGTGTCATATTCCGACAGCTCCTTTTATTTTGAAAGTCAGTGACACAGTGTAACCTTTGACCCCGTGGTCACATTGGTCACCGACGTGGAGGACTCCAGCCATGACACTCTGCAGCCCGAGGATGAGGTGGCAGCCTGCATGGAGGTTTGATGGTGGTGGAAGGAGCATGCTGAAAAGTGATTGAATGTTTTCACCATCCAGTCAAAGAGAAGTCCAATTCAACAACAGAGAACCAGCTTCCTGTGACGGACTGGAGCCTCCCTGTACCCATCTTCATTCAGCACATTTTCTACAACTGAACCAGCTTCCTGTCAATAAGAGTCCTTCAGGTCCAGCTGGGACGTACACATTGAATTGTTTATAATGAGCTACCAAATATTGTGTCACGCCATCAGTGAGGTCAGACAGGCGTGTCTGTCGGTCAGTAGGCTACAGCACATCCTGAGGCTGTTCCTGTTTCCTAATTTAACGAAGAGTCACACATTCAGATAAAATTACGAGGTCAATAATCAGGCTCGGGTCGGTACGCAGGTGATCAGTTACACAGGCAAAGGTGTCCAATTCAACAGGCAGAGAGAGAGTGGACAAACACACACTCACAGGGGACACGAGGGAGACACGTGAGCGCTCCCTCAAAGGTAAAGACGATGTGGCAACAAAGGAGGAGCAGACAGGGACTTAAACACTTCCACAGAGAAAACACTGGTGTTTCCTCGCTTATAGCTCCTCCTGCAAACCTCCTCGTTCCTTAGTCCTCCTCCTCGCTCCTGAAGATGCATTTTAGGAATAGGGACAACCTTTAAGATGGAGCGCTGAGATTAATGTCCAGGTCACAAGCTGAAGGATCGAGGCTCAAGCATCAAGGATCAAGGATCAAGGTTCAAGGATCAAGGAGTCGAAGAGGGGCAAAATTGGAAAATGGTAAAGGCTTCTGGTCTGACTGGCTGTCAGGTGGCTCTTTCTTATTGGGGCTTTCAAAGTTAAACACACACTGACAATGGTATAAAAGTGAAACCAGAACTTCAAAAATATCAAAAATACTCTAAGTATGTTTGCAAAGTCTAGTTTTTACAGATAAAATTTATGTTAAAAAGGGGAAAAAGAAAACACTGGGTGGATTTAGAGGGATGTCAGAGTGTTTTTTATGTTTAAACTCGACTAGTTAGAGGAAGGACTCAGTGCATTTTTCTCACAGTGGTCTATGGAGGGTTGCCAGGTCTGGTAGAATTTTTTTCCACATCTTCTCAATGAAAATGAATCTTTTCCAAATGCAGATGTTTCATCACATCCTCCATGAGGGTACAACAGGTCAGAGCCTCTTTGCTTCCAAATTAATCATGTCAGCCTAGGTGTTGTAATATCTGTGATGCTGGCAGCTGGTTAAAACAAGATCAGAACCTCTTCATACCAAAGAGTGTGTCAGTGGATCTACAGGTCGACCCAGGACGTCTAGTAGCAACTGAAAAATATGTTGTGACTCAGTGCCAGTGAGGCTGGTGGCGGCCCACAGTGGTTGCATGCTTGAATAATATTTGGATTCATTTTACAGAGCTAATATTTTGATAAGTGAAGTCTATGAAATATTTAAAATTGCAAAAGTCTATGTCCGACACAGACTGAGGAGGACTGTCCCAGTGACCAGGCTTTTGTCCATAACTCTTCCAAATGTCCGGTGGTTCTTTACATCAGACGCTTTCACCTCAAACATTTAACCTTCTACAGTTTAACCTCTGCTCCAAACATCACCACAGATCCTCCTTAAAACATGGAGGAGGATTTAACTCAGCCAACCTTCGCTTCCTTCAGTCAGGGGACATGACAGCAGAGACGGACCGAACTGATAACGGATAATGAACTCAAAGTTGTACAGACTCAAACCTGCAGCTTCCTCTGTGGTTCAGAGACGGTGATGAAGCTGCAGGTTGTCTCTGCTGACCACAGAGTTACACTCACAGCTCCACGTTATGTAAAAAACAGACTGAGAGGTCGGCCGAGCAGTCGCTGCTTCACTTCATTGTTTCCACTTCTCACACAGTTAGTAGATATTTTCAGAAGCAGGAGGTGTGATTCTCATCATCTCTGTCAGTCTCATTTTATTTCTTCACACTCATGCAGGGCTGGAAACACAAAGTCTTTACTGTCAGAGGAGGAACGAGTACGCAGATCTTTACCACAGTAAAAGTACTAATACTACAGCGTAGAAATACTCTGTTACAAGTACAGTCCTGCATTTAACATCTGACTTAAGTAAAAGTAAAAACGTATGAGCATGAAAATGTGTGTCTTTATGCTGAAGTGCCCCTTTCACAATAACAGATATGATACTGTTGTGTTATAATTATTGATGCATGAATGTATTCATCAGTTTAATGTTGCAGCTGGTAAAGGTGGAGCTCATCCTGACTTTATATACTGTGTGCAACCCACGGCAGGAGACTTAAAAAGTAGCTGTAAGCAGTTAGCAGCTAACAGGAGCTCCTTACCGTCCGAGCAGAGGACGAGGTCAGCCGCCATATAACAGGGACGCTAAATGATTGTTATTGACATGTGATGTCATTGTTATTGTGAACTGAAACACGTGGCTCTATTAGCTGTATTATCATCATTATTCCATACAGACATTCTTCTGAGTTTTGTAACTTCGAGGAAGAGACTCTGAAACACCGTCTACCTCAGACACCAGCGAGAGATGTTTTTGCAGCACAGCACAAGGGTGATGCTAACGCACCGAGCCGTGCTACAGCTGCTGCTGACTTATAGCAGCTACAGGCAAATGAGAGAAGACCCAAAAAATATTCAGAGAAGTATCTCAGGTATGATAACAGATGTAGTAAGGGGCCCCTCCTCCTTTCAGCTGAGGGGTCTTCCATCAGGAAAACATTGAAGATGGCTGCTCTGAAGACATCAGACAGAGAATGATGTCATTTCCTGTTTCAATCTGAACTGGAAGAATTTGTAAAAATACATCTGCTGCAAAAACAACCTGTAAAGTTATTATTCAGCTTTTGTTTCCTCATCTTCTGAGGTCCAGCTCTGGTCCAGGGTGTATGTTTCTCTGAGAGTCGAGAATAAAATCAGTGTCTATTTCTGAACCTCTTTAAAAGCCCTGCACGCCCACACAGGTGTTTTTAATGATGGTGTCTGATTGGATCGCAGGTGTGAGGTGGCAGCAGCTCATCAGAGTCAACACACTGAGGAGAATGATTGTTGTCATTTTTTAAACTGACTCAATCACCACATCAAAACTGCTTTGAGCTTTCAGCTCGTCAAACACAGGAGCTTTTGGACGTTCCGCCTTACGCATGCTGGTACGAGTGCATGTGATGATTGCTGCAGGTCATTTTCTGAACGCAACGCAACAAAGGGAAGCTGTGGGCTGTGCGTCAGGCCAGGTCAGGCTGGTTAAATATCTCAGTACACTTAGCTCCTACATTATTGGTCAAAAACATTTTTCCCTTCCAGGTCAAACACCTGGTGACAGCACTGTCCTTCCTACCTTTAATCATTAAGCCCAAAATACCAGCACAGCGCCACCCAGTGTAAACACATGATGAATACAATTAATGTGTGGAAAGGGAAAGGACTTATTGAACAAAACATGAGACACGTGTGACAGCTGGCAACATCTGGGACAATGTGGAAATGTCTCGCATAGATTAGACTGGAAGCCTCGGAAACACACTGCACAGACTCTCACTGCCTTTAGCAGCAATGGGAACACAATCAGCCCTCCGAATGACCTGGATCCATAACCTCCTTCTGTTCTCAGCAGAGCGATGTGATCCCCTCTGAATATTTAACAGTTTCCATCCATCTTTACTGCAGCTTTACTGTGACGACTCCTTGTCTTGGAGCTTGACTCTCTGCTCTCTGACCCTAGTTGTGCTCACATCTCCGATGACGTTGCACAGAAACCCGTCATTATTTCCACCACCTCTTAAAACCACCTTGTGGGTCCCATATAATGATAACAATAGACCCCATAGCTATTTATAACTGCTGTTTGACTTCCTCATGAGAGGTGATCATAAACCATTCAGTGGACTGTTCATTCAGAAAAATATTATAGTTAATGTCAAAGTGCAGCAGAATGCTTTTTATTGTCCAGGATCATTTATCACAGGCGCAGTGCTGCTGACTCAAGTTACCTGAACATATCCTGTTCGATCTCACTGCTGCCTCTGATACAACCTGTCATCATCTTCTCCTCAACCAGTTACAAACTCTGCTCCCTGTTACTGGTGCTCCTTTTTCCTGGTTTAAAATCCTACATCACAGCTAAACAACAGTTTGTCTCCATGAGCAGCTTCAGGTCTCGCACATCCCCCCTTTCCCCTGGTGTTCCTCAGGGCTCCGTTCTTGGACCTTTATCATTCATCATTTATATTCTTTCTCTCAGACATATTATTCGTCAACATGGCCTCAGTCTCCACTGCTATGCTGACGACATGTGACACTCTGCCTCCATCAAACCTGACAGACTGTTTAAATGACGTTAATGCTTGGATGGCCAGTGATTACCTCAAACTTAATCAGGATAAGTCTTAGGCTGTCCTCATCTCTCCAGCCACGCTGCACAAAGTCTCCCACCTCAATCTGTCCATCCCTGGTTTTATTACATCATCCTTTGCTCAGGTAAAAAAAAAGGTGTTACTTTAGATTTTACCCTCCATTTTGAAACACTCTGCAGGAGGCAGAATATGAATTTAACCTCTGTTGTTTAATGTTTGTTTTGGCTGCACACGTTGTTTTGAGTAGTTGTAATTGGCACAGGGGTGGGTGTGGTTTCACATTATTTTACCTCATCATTTCATTCCTGTTTTGCTTCAGTTATTCCACTTGTTTGTTTAATAAATCATCATAAAACTCACCTTTGGACTTCAGCATGGATTTTATTGAGCGAGTCACAATTATAAGTCTCAGCCTCTTTGTGACTTTTGTCATTGTTAGTATAGGTGCTGTATTCATATCAAAAACATTATTAAACCAGCCCTTTTTCCACCGAAGGAACATCTGCAGACTCCGCCCCTCTCTCCTCTATTCTTCTGCAGAGACTTTGATACACGTCTGTATCACATTCTAAACTACATCACTGCAATGCTCTTCTCCTCAGTGTACCCGTCTGCAATATGTCCAAAACTCAGTTTCAACAGTTCTCTGCCACACACTGTCCCTCAGCAACTTCACTGACCCCCTGCTAAACAGCACATCTGTTTTGAAATCCTCCTCCTTGTCTTTAAATCATGGCACCGCCCTACCTGTCCAATCTTATCCAGTCCTACACATACCTCCTCGTTCACTCCATCCCTCTGATGCCTCCTTGCTCTTGACTCATCCTCCAGGCTCCAGACTGACCAGGCCTTTAGTGCAGCTGGTCCTAATCTGTGGAGCGCTCTTCCTCAGCGTCTGCGTCAGTGCACATTGCTTTCTTCTTTTAAGTTACAACTGAAAACACATCTTTTAGAGCAGCCTTTCGTGGTACTTCATGACATGTTTGATAAATATGTTCTTTTATCTGTAGATGTGGTTCATTGTTGCTCTCTGTTACTGCTTATTGTTAACTTTTATTATGTATTAACTGTCTCATCTGGTTTTGTAAAGTGTCCTTGGGTGTCTTGAAAGGTGCTTAGAAATAAAATGTTTTATTATTATTATTATTTAAGTGGTGAAGGACGCCGAGCAAATAGATCAACATGCAGATTTTTATTTATTTCTCGATATTAAAAGTCTGAGTAATGTGACAAACATGAGCCTGAGATTTATCAGTGCTGTTTAAGAAACATAACCTGGATTTCAGCTTCTGAATCATGACGTTACAGACGTTACACTGTGTTTGCATGTTTTACACAAAGCAGCGTGACGACACACAGCTCGCTCTGTTTATCAGCTGCAGCTCATTTGAATAGAGATCATAAAGATATCAAACCACAGCAGGTCGTTCCAGGAAAGCAACGGACAAACAGTATCAGCAACACTGTGTGTGTCTGTGTGGCATCAGGAACACGGGAGGAGTCAATGATCCTCAGAATGTAAAGTACTGACATGTGGGAAGGTTACAACAGACACAAGTGTGTGTGAGACATATAGAAACTTACTTCACCATCAGCTCTAACCTCAACCCTCAGCCTCGACAACAAACAGGACACTGCTCTGCTTTTTCACTTCTTTTTTAGGTCCTGACAGTGTCATGTGACTTTTAGAAAATGCTTTTTTTTTAAAGTCAAATTTCTTTCTTTATGTTATGAAGGGAGTGTGTGTTATTTATGAGGGGGGGAGGGGTGGTGCAAAAAAGTGGGAGGCATGTCAAATAACGTTTTGTCTTAGGGAAGGGGCATACAGATTTAAATGGCTGTATTTTTATTTATCTTACCACCAATTTTCAAAGAAAACCCGCCCTCCAAACCTGCATGTTTTCTTTAATAATCACCAAATGTACACCATTTCTCACAGCCAGAAACTGTAGAAACAGAAACTATTGCTGGATTTTCATATTGCGATGATCCTTAGACGCGTCATGTGCAATGAATGCTGCTGTCAGAGAAAGAAACCAGACCAAACCTGAGCTTAACTCTTTGAAAACAGACGTCCTGCAAACAGCTGCAGGATACTGTTGTTTGAATGATTCATAAAATAAAAACCATAACAGCTACAACATTCATTCTTTTTGCAGCAGAAAGCTGATGCTTCTGTCTCCTCTGTCATCACATCGCGACCTTATGCTGTACCTTACATGCCGTGCAGACGTGGTACTTTGCCTTCACTGTGTTGGTATTTCCCTGTAATGGTGGCAGGAGATTGTGTCTATAGTACCAGTCTAAAAATAAAAACCACAACAACTAGAACAGTCATTCTTCACACATTCACAGATTGTTGTTTGCATGATCCTGATTATATATCCATCTAAAATAAAAACAATAATAGCTAACACATTTATTCTTTGTGCAGAGGCTTGTGTGTGCTGTGTCATCACGTCATTGCGCTGTGGTGTTTGTGGCAGAGCCTTGGTGGCAGAGGAGTGAATAATGAAACAACACACTCACTCTGCTCATAAAAATGATCACGTCTCAAAAACTAAATAATGTGCAGACTTCAAATAGAGAAAGATTGTGTTTCTACATTTAAAATGTTTTGGAAAAAAATGGTTTGTGAGTTTACTTTGTAAAATCTGATGAAAAAAACATGTATCATTATTTTTTTAACTTGAAAATCCTCCAAGACACAACATGAAGAGTTTGAAAGGGTTAAAACAGAGATATTTCATCTGAATCACTTTATTCTACGTCTCATTTAAAATTTGTCCAAAAATAAACCATTTGCACGACAAGAGTGAAAAACTGAGACTTTGTTCAACTCCAGGATTTCATCTTCAACTTTTAACTTTCAGACATCAAAGGGTCAGTTTTAAAAATCTAATAAGTCATTGATGGGGGAGGGAGGGTCCTGGATTTTCCTCCAGTCCCTCAGGGAGGGTCAGGGAGAAATATTTGGAGTGTCCTCTGATGAATAAAGAACAGTCCCTTAGCGGGGTGCTGATCAGACACACATCAGGATGTTGGTCTGTGACGCTGTCAGCGTTCTCATCCTTAATTTAAACTCAGCCTTAAAGCTAAATTTAAAAACCTGAACCCTGAGGGTGTGAAAATGTCCTCACTGTGCTGTAACGTCCTCACAGTGACAGTGTACAGCTGTTAAACTGCTTTTCACACACACACACACACGCAGATAGGTATGATAGCAGACACTCACACTGTACTCCTGATCCACAGTCCCAGGATCCACAGTCTTCAGAGTGGACAGCAGGGACGGCAGCAGCTCCATGTCACATCAGATAACATCCAACAAACATCAGACAACATCCAACACCTGAGCCGACGTCCTGACTGACTGACTGACTGACTGTGTGTGAGGCTGCAGGCTGACCAACTGTCTGTCTGCCTGTCTGTCTGTCTCCCTGTCTGTGTGCAGGTTTCTCTCTTGCTCTCTTAGTTCTCTCTTTGTGTCCGTCTCTCTCGGCTCTGTCTCTATATATAACTCCTGTGAGTTAATAATTTAACAGCAGATAATTGAGCACCTCCCTCTGTGTCTGTGTGTACTCGAGAGACGAAGGAGGAAGTGTGAGGAAACTTTAAATGAAATAACAGAAATACCAGTTCAGGACGGTAACTCGGTTACTTCACTGAGTTTTACTGTGTCACTGAGATGTTTCCTTCCTCTGGACAAACCACATGTCAATGAACCAAACTCACAGCCTTTACACACACACACACTGAGGCCGATCTACATCAACCAGCTCCAGCTGTGTGTGTGTGTGTGTGTGTGTGTGTCTGCAGCCGGGGCGTAGAGATAGATGTACCAGACAGGCAACACACAACTACTACACTTTAATTCTTTGACCTCTGATTCCTCCTTTAAAAGTGAAAGATGTGAAGCTGTGAGAAGAGTTTCTTACTTTTCTGTTTAAGATAAAATAAAATAATCTCCCAACAAATAAATGAAAAGGGAAACATTAAAATTACCCCAAAGTATGAGATACTAAGTTCAAGTTCAGTGTGTGAACGATCTGTGTGTTTGATTTAATATGAAATGAGTCTGCTGACCTGTAACAACACACAGACTCCGTTTTACCTGAGACTCTGGACCTTTGTCCATGATACGTTTGTCTTCAGTGATCTGATTGGTCAGTGCAGCACTTCTCATTAAAACACAGTATTTTCATCTTTATTCAAAATTATTATGAGTACTTTTACTTCAGTAAAGGATCTGAATAGTTTCTCCAGCACTGCAACAGGCGGACTGAAGCTCCAGCTGAAAACACTGCAGTTCATGCTTTGTCCATTGGAAACGGAGTCAGAGTGAGAGCTCTTTAGCAGCTAGATATTTATCTGCCTGCCCCAGCCTGAGGGACTAACAACTAATATCATTAATAATAATAAATAAATAATAGAAAAAAAATCTAATAATATTATTGTAAATAATCTAATTAATTAATCTGTAAAAACAGTATAATATAGAACCTGTATGTGGCACCTGTGTATTAAATATGTGAATATAACGTATGACTGTAACATGTAAAATATGGTTACTTTTTATTTTTACTTGCATTTATTTATTCCTTTACTTATTTTGTTTTTATTTTTATTTTTATTTATTGATTTATCTATTTTTGATTTAATACTTTAGCAATAAATGTCTTTGTTCATGCCGATAAAGCTATTTCAATTTGATTTGAAAATTAAGTTGAGAGCTCTGTTTGGTTCCTGGAAACAGAGTCAGAGTGAGAGCTTGTTTTGCAGCTAAATATGTATCTGCCTGTCACAGCCTGAGGATAAACAATTCATATTTATTCATCTGTAACACACACAAAAAAACAAAACACAAAGCAGCATAGTATAGAACCTGTGGGCGACACCTGTGTATGAAATATGTAAATATGAAGTATGAATGTAACATGTAAAATATGATTACTTTTTATTTTAATTTGCATTTATCATTTAATTATTATTATTATTTGGTTTATTTTATTTTTTATGAAATGCTTTGGCAATAACATATCTTTGTTCATGCCAATAAAGCTATTTGAATTTGAATTGGAAATTGAATTGAGAGCTCTGTTTGGTCTCCTGTAAACAGGGTCAGAGTGAGAGCTCTGTTTGGTCTCCTGTAAACAGGGTCAGAGTGAGAGCTCTGTTTGGTCTCCTGTAAACAGGGTCAGAGTGAGAGCTCTGTCGTGTCTCCTCCTCTGTGCTGCTCTCCTCTCCTCCTCCTCCGTCTCCTCCGCTAGCTTAGCCTGCTAGCTGGCAGCTCAGGTAAACATGGCCATGTCGCAGGCTCTGTCAGAGGAGGAGTTCCACCGGATGCAGGTGAGATAAAAACACCACAGGTGATGTTTCGGGTCGGGGGGCTCACGCGCACGTAGCTGTCAGCTGTGTGACGAACACCTGAGAGAGCTGCAGCCAGGTGCGGCATCTCTGTCAGGGACGTTAGCTCGCTCATGCTAACCGTTAGCCGTTAGTAACGTCAGTTCGGCTGCTTGTGTTGGGCTGACGTTACTAAATGAATAATGTCAGGTCAGCCGGAGCTGAGTCATCGATCCTATCGATCATAAACTGATTGATTAGTTATTGACAGTTAGCGACAGTGTGCTAGCTGCGGTTAGTCAGCTGACTTAGCTTTAGCCTCCTCCTTTACTAAACGGTGTCATGTTAGCTTCCTGAAGCTAGCCCTTGTTTTTATCTGTTAGCTAGCATGTTAGCATCCACGGGACAGAGTCACGGGGTCTGAGCGCACACAGGGCGGCTGTTGTTTGTCTGCTCGGCTCTCTGCTGCCTGTCAGCCAATAAAGAGCTGTAATTAATGTAATGAAACACAGTCAGTCACTCAGTGTGGAAACATCAGGCAGAGGAGGAGGAGGAGGAGGAGGAAGATCTTTTACTGCAGTAACAGTGGGGGAGACCGGGGACGGTTGCAACACAGGATGGGTGCAACAGGTTGTTGCTCACAGTGTTCAAGATGAAGACCCCGATCGCACAGAGAGCGTTTCAGCAGCTGGAGGAGGCGTTTGTTACAGCTTTAATGAGAATGAAACTTTTGGCTCGCAGTTTCTGCGCTCTAGGAGCTGGGCGTTTTTGCCCGAGCGCTCTGAACTCCTAGAGTTGAAAAAAGCGCTCCACGTCATCTCAGCCCCGATTTAAGAGGCGGGGCTTCTGTGGTGGTCACAACAACAAGTTTACAGTTGGTAAACAATGGAGGAGAAACTGGTGGTAGTGGTTGCTGGATACCCAGAGCTATACGACTTTACAAACCACAGTTAGCACCATCTCAATAGAAAACAGCAGGCGTGGGAGCAGATAAGTGCAGTACTGTAAACATCCATCATGGAGGAGAAGCTCCTGGACCAACTGGTGGTACTCCCCATCATGGAGGAGAAGCTCCTGGACCAACTGGTGGTACTCCCCATCATGGAGGAGAAGCTCCTGGACCAACTGGTGGTACTCCCCATCATGGAGGAGAAGCTCCTGGACCAACTGGTGGTACTCCCCATCATGGAGGAGAAGCTCCTGGACCAACTGGTGGTACTCCCCATGATCCAGCCTCTTTTTTAGGGTCTCATGTACCCACACAGATCTCTGTTTATCTGCTGACAGCCTCTCACCCTCAACCAGAGCTACAGACAGTACCCTCTGCTGAAACATGTCAGGAACTACACACTCATTACTGGAGGATACATAAACACAGGAAGGTCAGGGGGAGGAGGTGATGGGGTGGTTGCCTGGCAACAGTAAAGAGGTGCAGCAAGTGTTTTTTACTGGTGACATTCAATTAAAAAAAAAGGCAGGGTGGTGCGCCTTGTGTCTGGGCACCTGCTGAACATTTCCTGTGTGATCGAGGCCTGACTGGTGATACAGACAGATGTGTGGTGGGCTTGGCTTTTGAAAACCTGCTGTCAGTTTATCAGGAAGTAAACATTTCGTTTAAGATTTTGTTTTTTTTTTTCCTTTTTGGCCTTTATTAGATCAGACAGTCCAAGTATGAGAGGGAGAGAGAGAGAGAGGGGGGATGACATGCAGCAAAGGGTCGCAGACTACAATCGCACCTGTGGGCGCTGCAGCAGGGACATTTCCTTTGTATATGGGACGCCTGCTCCACCCACTGAGCCACCAGGCGCCTTGGAAATATACACTTTGATTGCTTTGTGTGTCTGTTACACTCATTTGAAGCTGTCTTTGAAACATTATGATAGAAACAGTTGCTGGACATTACTTTTATTAATGAGCCATCTTTTCCACTGATGCCTCCAAAGTAACGTTGGAGATATCAGGTCGAGACGAGAGCACGATTCCCCGAGGCAGTCACAGTGTCACTTCACAATAGTAAAACCTGAATGCATCCAAAATGAGAGCAAATTGTGATATGTTGTAGTCGTACGACCAAATCACTATAAAATGAGAGTTCACAGTCATGTCTAAATTATATGAATGAGTTTAATGAATAGAGTGCGATATCTTTGTGATGAGAGATCAAAGTGTGTAGCCCTCATTATGAACTAGGGCTGCCCCCCCGACAGAGACTGTCCCTAGTGGACCATCAGTCCTCATCAGGGTCCATCAGTGGACCAGCAGTCCTCATCAGGGTCCATCAGTGGACCAGCAGTCCTCATCAGGGTCCATCAGTGGACTAGTGTCCCTCATGTTTGTGATATGAATGTAATGATGAAATGATATATTTTGGTGGTTTGAGTTGAAGGTGTGAGAAAGAATAGTCTCAGTAACATTGTTAACACTGTGCTACATTACAGAGAAATACAAACCGTACTAATGAACCTTCATTAATATAGGCCTATATTTTATCTCCAAGTGCACGTCACACACTGAGCGAGCCGCCTGTTAATGACGCTGTGGGCTAATGGGCATGTAGCTACTTCCATGTTTCACATGATACGTCATGTTTGTAGTGGACCAATGAAGATGAGTTTACATATCACCTTGGGTTGGTCCTTCACCTTCTCAAAATGATCCCACACTTTGGATTTCCTGCCCCACATGTTATTAACTAGCCTGTGGAATAACCGCAGGTACCAGCCCTGGAAATTAACCTGACTCCACTTCCTGTGTCTGTCCTTTCAAAGTAAACTCACACATGCTCCAGTCATACAGGTTTGGGTTTATTTTGACAATTTTTTTTTCTGTCACTAAGCGACCATTGAAATCTTGCTGACTAATGACCTTTCAGGTCGACTAACATTTGGTCGAGTATCGGGGCAGCTGTTCTATGAGCTACGACCTGAGACAGATGTTGAATCGTCAGTTTGTCACAGCAGAGTTTGAGCTCAGACTTTGTGTTTCACTTGTAGGCTGTCAGAGACGTTAGCCTGGAGCTGCAGCCTGGTTACAGAACATTTGTTACCCTGCTGTGAGGAGACAGAACCATCCTGCAAAGAAAGATGAATTATTCTATGACTCTGTGGCCGATCAGAGACCATTACTGCAGTGATTACAGTCATTTCCTGCAGTAATTAGCGTGTAGCTGGAGCAGCACAGACTGCATGTGGCAGGTAAAGAGTGGAACACCTGGTTCAGTGGGTGAGATGTGACGCACTGATTCAATCTTTGTGCAGCCATCAGGTCTGTTCACAGAGGATAAAACCATCATGGTCAAAATCTACGAGAGGCTGTTTTGCATATGTGTATTCCTAATATTTGATCTGTGTCTCTGACATGTAGTGAAACACACGGATGTTACCCGACATGTAGAGCTTTCTTTGAGCTGCTGTCCTCATCACTCCTCATCTTAAATTATGGTTGGCCTTAAAGAGAAGAACAAAAGCAGGATAATTAAACATGAGGTGATGATGAGATAACATGGTAATGTGAAATGTGTGTGTGTGTGTGTGTGTGTGTGTGTGTGTGTGTGTGTGTGTGCGCGCAGGCTCAGCTGTTGGAGCTTCGGACTCAGAACTACCAGCTGTCTGATGACCTCAGGAAGAACTCTGCTGGTAAGACACCTCTCTGCTCTCTCTGTCTGCACTGATGATGATGATGTTTGAGATCAAGGTGCTGCTGTGTTTTGTTTATCATTTCTTCATCTTCACATTAATGTTCAAACATTTTCCTCTTCACCACAAACACATCAGAGTTCTCATCAAAGCAGTTCTATTGTTCATTTTTATCTTTTGCAGCTCTCCTCTTTGAGATGAACCATTCCTCCACACCTCACACAGTTTGACTGCGTGTCTCACGTTTATCACACAGCATGCAAAATGAAAACCTCCGTATTATATGAGGCTGTGCGTCATGTTTATCAGAACATCATCATGTTCTTAAAGGAAGTAAGGAGGTTAAATGTATTTATGTGGTCGTTTTCACAGACACAGGTCACAAAGTGCTGCACGAGGGCAACAAACAAGAAGAAAGCAATCATAGAGACAAAGTGACTGCGTGAGCCACGTCATGAAAAGTGCACAGCTGGCAAAATTATCTGCACACACACAAGAAAAAAGAAGAATTCACACTAACAATACACAGAATATGAAAAAAGTACATCTGAGCACATGTGTCTGTAGCTGCTTTAAAGAGAAACTACAGAGTCAGCAGATCGTCAGCGAGCAGGCACAGCGTTACAACATTTAGGTGCTACGGCCGCAAAAGCTTCATCAGCACAAGTCGTAAGGCGAGTACAACGGACAGACAACAAATTTAACGCATTGTATTATGTGATGTGTTATAATCGAAGAGAGCTGAAGAATACGAGTGAAGTCGTTGAGCTGCATCATTTAGATCAGATTATTGTTGCACTTTATAATAAAATGCTCATCGTGTTTTCAAATAATAACAAATTATCTTCAAAACTCATTTTATCACATCTCTTCTTAAAAGTAAAACTAGAGATCATCAGAGCAGATCTCAGGACTGATTAACTCCTGATAGCCCACCAGGGTCACAGTGATGTACCAGTTTGAAGGTACACCGTGATATAAAAGTTGACGGTTGTCATACTGTGTACATTTGCTTATCTATGATACAGAAAAAAAGCAGCTGAACTGAATCCCTCCTTCGTTCAGTTATTTTCTAGGGAGAGATTTTTCACTCTAACTTCCATTACTAAAATGTTTCAGATTTCAGTTACAGTAATAAAACATTTGTTTAACCAACAACAACCGTTCTGATTTTGTTCCTTTGAGGCTCATCCTGACTGATAATAATATAAATACTGTGAAACTGTGATATTTTCTGATATTTTCTCATCATAGCGTGTAAATCTCTGACTGTTGCAGCCCCATACGTCGTCAGTAAACACTGAACAGACTGACTGCCTTTGTATTGTATACACAGACTGAATTATAAGCAACATTTAATCTTGAAAGTCTTGTTCCACTGCCACAGTTGAATCTTTACTTTTGAGCATTTTTAAAGATGTGTGTGTGTCTGTGTTTTTAATCTGTAAAGTGATGTCTTGATCTCACAGACCTGCCTGATTAAATGAAGCTCATAAAAATATAAAACAACAACAAGAATAAATGTGAAACTTCCACAGAAATAACTATTTGAAATGATGTTGAGTACAAATGATTTTATTTACTAAAAACATGTTATTACTGTAAATATAGGTAATGTAGTTTACAGTCTGTGGTTCATATGAAGTAGAATGATGAATGTGATCATCGCTGGATCAGTTTTATTGTTTTAAATCGACCATAAAGTTTATGACCAAACAACATTTCATTCTCCTGTCGATCTGATTATCAGTAATAAAGTAAATTAATGTCATTATGTCATCATCAAACCATAAAAACTATAAAGTGTTGGTTACCCTGCAGAAACAGACTCTGAGCACATTACAGCATGTTACAGTAAATAAAAGGAAAGATGTGTTGCAGAGGTTTGTTCGTACAGGACGTTGTAATGATGCTTGATGAGCTGACACAGAGAAATGTTTGTGACCACATGTTGCACTGACTCAGGATCTGTACGTTCAGTAAAATCTGTTGAAGCTCTGCACTGAGTCACTTTGACTCTTTTTTAATGTTGAAACTTTGTCTTGAAAACTGAAGCGAGGGATGATAAAATACAGTTACAGACAGATGTGGACGAGGCTGCTGTTGTTAATATCACACTTTAACAGCAGTGTGACGACTGATCCTAGTTTATACTGAGATATATAAATATTAATGATCGGGCTGCAACGATTAGTCGACTAATCGATGACTAATCAACTATTAAAATAATCGATGACTATTTTAGTAGTCGACTAATCGGTTTGAGTCATTTTTCATAGAAAAGTACTATAAAAGTACCCCAAAATGCTCTTATTGCAGCTTCTTATGTTCAAATATTGGCAGCTTTACACACTCTCCCATAACGGTGAACTAAAACCCTTTGGCGTGAGTACGAAATAAGACACTAGATGACATAATTTTGGGGTTTGGGAGAGACAGACGGACATTTTTCACCATTTTAACACATTTTTCGATAAAATGACTAGTCGACTGATCAAAGAAATAATCGACAGATTAGTCGACAATGAAAATAATCGTTAGCTGCAGCCCTAATTAATGATTGTCCCAGAGCAGTGACATCAATATAAACACATACAACATTCAGCTGCAGTCAGATTTAACAGTTAAACTGTTCAGTAGAGCTTTATTCATCCTGATGGAAACTCTTGTGCCAGAGAACGCTTCAGTTACAGGGACACAAATTACACCAACAACAATAATGGTCAGTAACAACTAGTGGGTTTCCCGGGTCAGGGTCACAGTCTGGACCCAGTTTTTAACACAACAGAGTTTAAATATCAGTCAAAATATGTAAAATATACAAGATATTAAGTGTTAAAGGAGCAAAAAGCAGAGCCTGACAGAGTGACAATGGGAGTTAGAGAAGTTACTGAAAATTGGCTAAAATGGTGGAAAAATGCAGATTGCCAAAGAAGTGTTGCACATGATATTGTGAAAACATTGCACAGGAAATTGAAAAGTAGAGATGTACATCATGTACTATAAAAGTTGTAGTGCAGCTAATGCAGGTGAATATTATCAGTGTCCTTTGTTTCAGCTCCCCTTCCTACAGGAGGGGGAGGAGTTACACAGGTAGAGAAGATCTCCTGATCCTCCCTATATATACACATCCAGGCGTATTGTGCAGTGTGAAAGCCAGCAAGCTTTCTGTCTATTCTGACCCACAATCCTCTGCACAGCAGAAGATATGTCACATCGACTGAGCTGCAGACGGATAACAGCTGATTGACAGCTCGTTGAAATCTGTCAGAAGCCACATTGACTGATTTCACTATCCTGAGTGTAATATGTCAGAATCTACAGTTTATGGGCTCATTACTGGAGTTATAACCTCTGTCTCTGCTGAGCTTGGTGAATGGTGTTTTGTTTTTTTATCTCCATGGTAACTGATGTATGAGAAAGAGGGTCAAAGGTCAGGGTGGATCGTTAGGAGGAAGTAGTGTGTCCTGACTGTGTGCAGACTGCCTGCAGCAGCACATGCTCTTTAAGGACAGCTGCAGAACATACTGAAAGTAAAAAGAAAAAGTGTACGAGACAGAACTCACCCGTTGTTTACAACTGTCGTTTATAAGTGTCTCAAACTGAGATAACCCTGATGACAACACTATGACATCATCAGCAGGGACGTCCCAGTGAGGGTGTTTCTTCACTGATCAGATCAGGCACATGGAGCTCCTTAAAGCCCGATCTGATGCTTTTTTCTAAACTCAGCTGTCACTCAGCTGTTTTTACTCAAGAAGCTTCGTGCACAGCGTCACTGAGTGCAGTCCTCCTCAACTCTCTGACTCCGTCTGTCTTTCCTCCACCGCAGTGAGTGTGTGTGTGGGCTGAGCCCCGCCCGCAGCGTAACACCACACACCATAAATGACTGTTTATTCACGTTAGGTACCTTCTTTATGTGCGGTCGCTTCGTTTCAGTTCAGCATGACAGAGCATCCTGTGTTTTGCGCAGTTGTCACGACACGTGTTGTTTCACCGTGGACACTCACGACACCACTGCAGGTGCACCAGCAGCTCTGCGAGCACACAACCAATAAGAGTCAGTTATTAATGTAATCAGCCCAAAGGATGTACAAACTATGACAATGGAATAAAGTTTATTCAGGTAGACTAACTCAGGTGAGGCTGCACTGGCACAACAAACAGTGGAGAAATGTCTCTTACAGGGACAGAGACACGGCCAAAGTGATGAACCCTCTGAAACCTGGGGATACGTCACTGTTCTTGTGCTGTTTTCAGACGCCTTTTACAAGTATTAAAATCGTTGAATCCTGAGCAAAGTGGTGCAGTTTGTTTCAAAAACGTATGGAAAAAAGGCAATGAGCAACTAGGCAGAAAAATGGTCCATAGATTGCACAAAAAAAAATGTAGAAAATTATTTTTAAAAAGCTAGGGAGGAAAATCTAGGGAAAACTGTATTTATTATCATTGTTATATATATATATATATATATATATAAAATTATGTTAAGTAATGATTAGAATTTTTACACTTTTTCTCAGTCATTTTCTTGTTTGTTTGTTTGGTAATTTTTTTTTTTTTTTACTTTTTTTTTTTTTTTACTAATTTTCTTTTTGTAATTTTTTTGTTTTTACGAATTTCTTGCTAATTTCTTATTTTATTGGTCTTTGCCTTCTTCTCATGATTTGAAAGAAGCCAGGCTAATTTGCTCAGGTTTCAAAGGGTTAAAGAGAGTTTTTATTTTATACTTTGACTTATTATTTTGTAAAAAAGAAAGTGGAATTATATTAATAAAACATCGAGGAACAGCCTGGATGCCAGTAATTTTTTATTGATGCACTGCAGAGCTGCTCAGTTGTCACTGTTAGTTTTAATAACTGTAAAGTATTTGCAGTGTGCAGCTGTGTCAGAGATGAAAACAGAAAGATCAGGACTCAGTATCAGCAGATACTCCATGCTGAATAATTCAGATTGTGATCTGGGGCAACAAAGCTTGATGGAGACGTCCCTGATCATCAGGGATATTTTCTCTGACATTAGACGGCTCCTCCAGAGTCACAGAACACGTCATTATTATTATTATGTACCTCTTTTCACTGGCTGAGCCGAACTGACTGTGATGAGTAAACTGATCTTGATGTGTAAAATTTTGTTGATAAACTTATTGTCTGACTTTTGATGCTCATACTTGTCCACAAACATTAACCCTTCACTGACATAAGACCGAGCTCTGCTGTGGTTCTGCAGTTCAAGAAAGACCTGTAATCTGTGCACAGTTATTATGTTCAGTCATCTGAAGTTTGTTTGTCCGAGTGCTGAATAACGACAGGTGGAGCAGAGACGCTCAGTGAAGGCGTCACTTTGTTTTATTCATGAAATAAATAATTGACTTGTGTTTTATTTCATTCATGAGTCAAACAGCTGATTTACTCAGATTACAGACTGCGGACTCTTTAAATACAGTTTGATTGAGAGTATTTAATAATCTGTTATTGATTAATTATTGATGAATAACGTGGCTGCGTCCTGACCGTTAATGATGATGTTTGTTGTTGTGTTTCAGAACTGAACACCGTCCGTCAGAAGAATGTGGTTCTGGAGAGAGATTTTGTCAAAGCACAGAAGGTAACAAATATTTTATTATTAAAAATGGTTCATTTTTGTAATTAATACAGATGTTCATATTTTGATAAAACCTTAAAGGTCCCATACTGTGACAAGTCAGATTTCCATGTCTAAAAATACAGCAGATATAGAGGCACCAATATAAATACTGTGAAAGGATAAAAACACTTTGTCCACAGAGAAATACACACAGTCTGTTTTCAGACACTGTGCCTTGAAAGGAGCCGTCAGGATTTCTGTGAGTTTATGATGTCACAGCTGTACCATACAGACAGAATCACTGTGATGTTGTGCCAACAACAACGATCACTTCCAGGTAGAAAGCTGACAGTTGACATTATAACTGCAGAGATATGTTAATTCTGTGAATCTGTAGTTAAACACAGTGGTCTGAGCGATCTGACCTTTCTGCTGTCATTATTTTATGTTCTGTGTTGCTGTGCTGTCAACTCTGATAAACCAAACTTATTGACACAGAGGCTAAACAGTATTCTATTTTCAGCCACCTAAATGAATCCACACCAGTGTACGCTGAATTTGAATATTTGCTCCAGGATGGGGAACTAACTTTTTTGTCCACTTGTCACTGAGCCAGGTGGATTTAAAATCTACCAGCCATTCACCAGATTACTTTTCTTTATTCCTGGTGAGGGAAACAAATCTAGCTGCCACTGTCATATTGTACCAACATTGAGCTGGTGGCTGGAGCTAATTTCCACCCCTGATTTGCTCTGCTTTACCTTTAACATTAACTGGTTGGTGCTGCAGTAAACCAGCAACTCAGCACTCTGCTAAGAAAAGAGTCACTGTTTCTGGTGGCTTTGAGATAACGGCTTCAGTCACCCGTTGAAAAAGACTGACAGTGAGGTAAAGTGGTGAAAATATTCTACATACAGTGGACACTTAAACTGATACTGATTTATTTTTTTTTTTGGTGGGCCTTTTTCAGGTGGCTAAAAATGAATTGATTGAGGCAACGTTTGCTCAGTGGCATTTGATCTTCTGTATGTGACGTGAGGATTTTCTGTCAGGAAGTTATTATAAATAAACGTTGTGATTCAGCCTGTATAGACTGTTTGAAACATTAATGTTCTACTTGGGTCCTCTTGGTTGCGTCCGAGTGCACTCTGGCTGTTCAGAAATTCGGAGCGCTGTTCAGTTATTCAGAACACCACACTCTCGGAGCAGCAGAGCGTACTGGAGGTGCTCTGTGGCAGGAGGCGGAGCAGCAGAGCGCTAAGCAGAGTCAGTGTGTGATTCATTCAACCGTTCGTTAATTCATGTAGAAAGAGAACACTGTTTCTTAAACCACAGGGCTCTCATTTTAGCGTAGAGCGTCAGATTGAATTTACCAACGCACCCTTTGTATTTCCTGTTGGAATGTTTTGCAGTGTGTGAATGACATCAGCTGACAGGAAGTAAACATGGACGAAAGGTGTTGCCGAGGGACTCCAGTCAAACAGTCTATAAACATGTGAAAACAGAGCGTCTCAGACAGAGGGTGATTACAGGTGTATTCAGGCAGACAGGGTGAGAAAATTAAGCAGTAATTTAAAAATGAAAGTGTGTAAACATTTTTAGCAGAAGGTTTTAGCAGAAACCCAAAATACAACTATGAACCTGAGCAGAATATGGGACCTTTAAAAATCATGGTCACGATGTAACCTCTCAGATTATCAGTCAGTTATTTCAGACTGCAGATTAAATTCAGTTTCTGTAGATCAGCTGTTTGTTATTGTTGTTTGTGTTGATGACATTTCTGCTCTCGTCTCCTCAGGCTTTGAACAAGAGCAAAAAGGCTCAGGTGAGTTTCCTGTTTGTTTGTTCTGGTTGATCATCAGCGCCCTCTCCTGGTCTCCACCTGCATGACTGATTAGTCCACACACTCTCCTCTTCTCATCATTTATACTTTCATTTACATTTTACACCGAGATGTAACTTTAATTTAGTTTGAACATGTGAGTCTGGTTTCAGTGTTTCTAACAGTGTTAGATTTAATCAATGAAATCCTGTCTCAGATTGTTGACGCTCTCTGCTTTATGAAGTTTCTAGTTTATTTTTCATATCTTTCCTTGTTGTTTTATTTTTGTCCACACCCTCACAGTGTGCCTCGGCATCCATTTTGTTTCTGTGCAGAGAGAATAAAGAAGTTAATTTGTAGAATATGAGCTGTGAAAATAAATTATGAATGATTAATAATGTTGGTTGTTGTGTTTTGGTGCAGGAGGTGGAGGCGCTGCTGAGTGAGAATGAGATGCTTCAGGGGAAACTCCACAGTCAGGAGGAAGACTTCAGACTACAGAACAGCACGCTGATGACCGAACTCTCCAAGGTTCCTCTCTCTCTGTCTGCACTCACAGACTTACAGAATATATGACTTTGATTTAACTGAAGCTGTGTCTGCACAGGAGGGCTGGTGTCAGCAGCACAACATACAAGATTTGACTGTTTGTTCCTGTTTGTGTACGAGAAAGAAGGAAATTATATAAAGTTCTTTATATTGTTGTTATTGTCACAGACTGTCTCTGTGTGTGTGTGTGTGTGTGTGTGTGTGTGTGTGTGTGTGTGTCTCAGCTTCATCCTGTCTGTTCTTTCTGTCTGTTCTTAATAATGTGAATCCCATCGTTGGTCTCCAGCTGTGCACGCAGATCGAGCAGCTGGAACAGGAGAACCAGGGCCTGAAGGATGGAGGAGCAGCCTCTGCATCCAACCCCCCACCCAACCCCGCCTCCAGTCCTGTAGACGGAGAGCTGCTCCGCCTGCAGGCTGAAAACTCCACCCTGCAGAAAAAACTCAAAGGTGTGTTTTTACAGGCTGCACTGCATCTGATGAGGGCAGGTGAAGAAACCTCAGATAAGGAGCAGGTGGGAGAAGTGACGTAGAGTCTCCATCAGCTGATCATCAGACAGCAGCAGGTGGAGGGTTCATCTCCTCACTGCTCTGAAGTGTTGGCAGGGACCGTATGACACCTTCTTAGATTTAGATTCAGATTGCCATCAGTTCAAGTTTGGAGAAGAGACGTGATGGTTCATGTGCCAAACTGAAATATGATGTCACTACTTTTTGACGTGTTTAGATAAACTGATTCATTGAAAAACTCATTGTTAGATTAACTGACAGTGAAAAAGAAACTGAGACTTGTAAAATATATTTTGTTTAATTTGACAGATGTAATAATTCCACCTGAGGATAGTTCAGTTTAATGTTTAAAAGTTGACAGATTGAGGCAGAAGAAGCTCCTACACGTTGAACACCTCAGCTGTGAAATGAATGATTCAGTAAATATAATGTGATGTGTGTTTCTCCTGCAGCTCTCCAGGAGCGCTTCGACAAGGAGCTCCAGAAGCAGGCGGTCGCCCAGGGCAACCAGAGCGCTACTACAGAGACAGATGAGTCCACTAGTGCCAACGGAGTCTCTGATGTCACAGGGAAAGGGGAGGAGCCAGCAGCAGAGGGAACCAATGAGAGACTGGACCAGGTGATGGACAGAGAGCGTGTTTAGAGCTGGTACTAACGTGTGTCTCAGGTTATGTTAACAGGAGTAGACAGTGTGTAAACGACTGCCAAGACTTGTTGTGATCTGATCACTCAAACCACCTGCTGAGTTGGTTTGGGACGCATTTGATCGCAGCATGGGAATCACCAGAGGACCCACGATAAGATGTTATTGCAGTATTGCGATAAAATACATTGCAATTTATTACCTCTGTTCAAAGTGCAAATGATCTCCCCAAAGGAAACTCTGTCAACATCAGTTTTGCCTCGTTAGATAAAGTTGTCAGTCTGTTCATATGACGCCATTGGTGCAGGACGTGGTGGTTGTTTTAATGACAGCACTCTATAACTTACCCATTTAATGTCGAGTTGGACAAAGTGTAGTGTGACTATCCCTCATTTTGCCCTCTGGAAGGAGACGTGTTAAATTCTGTGGACAGTGATATCTCCAGCTGTACTGACACAACCGCTCACGTCACAAGGAATCATGCTATGGAGCAGCTAGTCAAAGTGTGGACATGATGACTGTTTGTGGGGCAGTAATGAAATCAGCTGGAGATGCATGATGGGTACTAGAACGTGGCTCGGGACGCATTTTCCTGACCGAACCTGACCTGAGTCCAAGATGATTATATCCCAGCCCGGCCCGAACCCGACAGACTTTCGGATTTTTAAGTCCGACGCAGTTTGTTACCTGACATAGTTATTGTTTTGTCAGTGTGTAAATGACCGTCTAAAGGCTGCTGTTATGCACGGTCAAACACGCCGCTCACACAGCAGCGCAGCACGGCACACACACTCAGTCGGAGCAGAGCCAGTGTTGCGTTCAGGCGTTGTCACGTAAATAATAAATTCCAGCACTTGAACAGGCCATAGCACAACACAGCAGCATGTCAAGTGGGCCGAACCCGAGCAACATTTCTGATTTGTTATCCAAACCCGGCCCGACCCATTGGGTTCCAACGAGTCCTGTCAAGTCCCGTCGAGTCCCGTCAAGCTCGGGTCGGGTATCCACACTCTGATAGGTACAGGTGTGAACGGTTGTGTCTTGGCTGTCCACTTGTGTTCAGAACACTGACATGCAGGTTCATATCAGGTCTAAACAGGCTCAGAGTGATTCAGCCCAGTATTTCATAACCACACACCTCTGCACACAGCTCATTATGTTATGAGACAGAAACACAATGTAGTCCTTTAAACGTCCACAGATCATGTTTTACTCACTGTCTCTCATGTTGACAATGCAAAACGAACAGTGCAGGTCAGTCCTGATGGTTCCACAGATTGTCCCAAAATACAGCATTTTCCTCGACTGGTGGTCTGTAAAATATTATCATGACATAATAGAAATAAAATGAGAGTTTAACACCCAGAAGAGATGTTTGATCATTTATATAAACGTGTGTGTGTATTTCAAATGTCATCTCTCTGTTTCCTGTGGTTGTTCACAGACGGAGGCTCAGCTGGAACTCACAGAGAAACAGCTCCACGGTGAGTTTACAGTTTATCACTTATTATTAGACAGCATCTCTCTTTAAATCCAAAGCTCCTGTTCTCTCAGGTGAGCTTTAATAATTCTCTGGTCTGATGAAAGTAAACTTGAAAATGTATATATTTAACTTGTAAACTGTTGTGATGGTAAACAGTCAGAGAATTTAGAAAGTAATAATGCAACAGTTCCCAGTTGGTGTTTGACTCACAGACCAGAGAAGCTTTTGAGTTTCACACTGAAAGAAACAGGAGTTTTTAATGAACTGATTTCTGCTGACTCGCTGTTTTTCTCTGAACACACTGTGTTGTTAACGGAGCACACTGACGGCAAATTCAAAAAGAAAGGATTGGGCTGCTTTTGTGGAGACTAACCCTGCACCAATAAGACCAAAAGAAATCTGACCATTTACTGTTCAACAGTATGTATATTTCAGTATGCAATATGCGTTTAATTATCAAATCTTTGCCCTCATTGAACTGAATGAAACTGTGAGTGGAGATTACCACCCCTATTGATTCTCAGAGCACCTGCAGAGGGTGAGACACACCCCTAACATGTAGCGCTCCAGTGCTCCTGTGCTGTTTGCACGTTTAAATGAGATAACATTCAAACATTTGGTGTCGGTCCCTTTCTGTGCAAACACAGTCCAGTTCACAAAGACCAGCGCTAACAGCCACACACAGTGACAGGGAAATTATTATTATTATCTTCAGAGAGTTGGTGGGAACTGACGATGAAATCCCCCAAACAGCTTCTTTCTGTCGCGTTTACTTTCCTTCCTGAAGTTTGGAGAAATGTGTCTGCACCTCGTGGATCAGGACCTTCAGCTCAGTCGCTGTTCTGCCGGCTGAGTTCCTGGCACAGAGGCAACATTTATACTTTGCCGCATGGATAGTTTCTGGAGATACATCTGAATTGGCCAACATGCTCTTTCTTATTGTGCACAGTGAGTGAATATTACAGACACTGAAGAGTGTTTCATGTCTCCATCTGCTGGTGGGCCGTCACCATCAGAGTATGCACGTATTATAGGATGTTAATTCCACTACAGAGGAGACTTGATGAGCACTGTAATGAGGCGGTAAAAAGTGGATATATTGGTATCAGTTATCAGCCAAATGTGTTGTTCTATATCGGCATATCAGATGTCGACAAAAAGTCCAATATCATGGATCCCTAATGATTACAGTCAGACACAGAAGAGGGCAAACTGCTCTCAGCTGCTAAACATTTTAGGGGCGTTTTCGTGCTGTTGTATCTTGAGTAAATCAGACCTTGAGACGGGGCAGATAGCAGTTGTGTTCAGCGGCACAATCCATTCTGTGTGAATTTGCCTGTGAGCTTTTAGTTTTGTTTGATTTCATCAGATTGTTATCAGATTATTTTCAGTATTCATACAGGTCAATGACTGAATCTCACTGCAGATGTTTCAGAGAAATCTAGCTGATTTTATATTAAAGGTTCAGTCTGATGTTTTTTTAAAATTTGCTCCTTATAACAGATAAAAACATGTGAGCCCACTGCTGTGGTCTTTTTATGGTGCTTTTATGGTGCTAAATTCTCAGATCTTGGCTTCATACACCTGCAGAAATCTGTCACAGCTTCACGTGTCCTTCATGTTTTAACAGCATGTTTTGTCTCTGCTGGAAATTATCTGAGAATTAACGGTGACCCTCAGCTTTGCTTTATTAAAGCGTAGAGCAGCTAGCTGGCTCAGGGCAGACACACACTACAAGCTGACCGAGTGAACAACCATTTAAACTGTGATCTGAAGGTTAATGAGAAACACTCCAGTAAACAAGTTCAGGCTCCTGAATCTGATGTTTTCTGGCTGTAAAGCTGCAAAGTTAAAGCTAATGTTCACCTGCTGACCCAGATATTACTGAAGTCTTATACCTGGTGGATGATGGAGGTTTGAATTTGTTAATGGGTGTCAATTTGGGTCACATGTGTGCCCAGCTTATCCAGTGTTGAGCTGCGGCACAGTCGGAGGTTTGAGGGTAAAACTTGATCAAAATGTCGATAAATTAGGGTTTTAAAAGTTATAATTTCACAGCACATCGGATCCTGTCAGTAAAGTTTCTATTTTTGCTCCATGCTCAGTATCAAACTGACTGAAATGTGTCTGTAGCATCAAGTACTGAAACTGTCGAGTGCTGCAGGTTTTAATGACTTCGTCTTTGATCAGATTCAAATCTAAAATAAATCCAGTGTTAGAGTGTTGGTTTTTTTTTTGGACAAAATTCTTGAACAGCTGCTTTTGATTTTTGAAAAACGCCTATATGTCTTAAAATGTAAAACCTCAGCTATCATTTTGGTATTGATACTAAAACTTAGGTATGGTATTGATATTCGTATTAACCTTTCTGTTTTCATTCTGACTTATGATAATATAAAGTCTGAAATACTGCTGAAGTCCAGCGTCATGTTTTTGATGGAGTTAGGAGTTTAGTGCACTGAGATGCTGCCAAAAGCTTTGGAGTTTGACTTAAAAGCTGATCACAGATGAAACTCAGAGTACGTGATCTGGTGAAATCTTTTCAGAAAACTGTAAAAGCAGATTGATGATTTTCACTCAGATGTGTTTACGTGTGAGAAAGTGTTCATCGTGGTGACTAACAGATGAAGTGAACGGGTGAACATTTCCAGGCGTCTTGCTGCCGGTGTTTGTTGTAACAAAGTTTTGATGACAGACATGTGACAGAGCTCAGATGAACACGCAGTCAGTGAACGTGTCACAGCAGTCATTTGACTTTGCCGCTCAGCCAGAAAAGAGCACAGAGTGACTCGTGCAGAGGAAACCTCTGGGAGCTGGTGTAGTGTGTGTCTGGCCTAACAGACTGCCCCCTGCTGTGTGCGGCGCCCCCTTTAGGCCTGTCAGAGAAGAGCGTAGAGAAGATTGTAGCTAAGCAGGCAGCGCTAGGCTGGTCGGCTGCTCTCTGTCCAATAACTCACTGCTTTGGACCAGAGCTGGAGATGGCACTGAACACCGAGCAGGAGGAGAAGAGGCTGCTGAGGGAGCAGGTCCAGAACCTGGAGGTACTCACACACACACACACACACACACCTGTTGCACACACGCCTGACACACACACACACACACACACACACACACACATAACTCTAACCCACCAGTTTCTGCAGTATGTGTACATTACAAACAGTTGGATGTTAAAGCCAGGAGTGTGTGTGAATATTGCAGAAACATTTTTACATTTAATTTAAAGAACAACTCATTTTATAGACAGATGTCTGTGGACAGTCCTGACAGCGTTACACACAGTCAAAACTCTCACATTTACTTGAAGCTCCAGTGTGTAGGATTTACATATCGGCAGAAATGGAATATTATGAGTTCTTTTCTTGAGTGTATAATCACCTGAAAATAAAAACCCACAAGCACCTCAGTTTCTGTGTCAGAAGAATTGTTTTTCTTGGTTGTCCTCTGGGTTGTTGCATCAGTCACTGTACAGATTAATTGGTCAGCAGGCTCATCAATATAATTTAATTAATTAGTATTTATAAAAGGAAATAGTGCACTGTCAGGCACGGTGTGCTAAATCAGAATATCTTTTGGTGTATATACATTTCCTCATTTGTATGTACGCACACATTCAGTGTGGATTCTCCTCGGTGAACATAATACACTCAAGAACACTGATTATATTATATTATATTATATTATATTATATTCCATTTCAATCCAACACACTGGAGCTTTAAGTGCTCAAAGACACAATCATCACTAAAGCATGTGAAAACAAATGGAGTGGTCAAAGTTATCATGTTAACATATAAGGTGTTGATTGATTCATGACGTCAGCTCATGCTCTGTGTACCACGCCAGCAGTAACCTCTAAAAACAGCACAGTGACTTCAGTTATATTTCTCACAGTCTGTAGCTGCTGACTGTTTATTGGGAAAATGAAAAGGCAACAAAACACAGTTTCATATTTTAGTTAGAGTTGAAGAATGTCTGTAAACTCATCATGGTTTTAACAGTGTTACAGTCCACTGTAGTCTGAGCAAGAGTGTTGATTCTCTGTTAAAGAATCAACAGAGCTCCACCTTTTAGTATCAGATCAGTGTGCAGGAACCCCAACTGCTTGTTGGAAACGGTGACCTGAAACACAACAAAACCAAACCACACCTCAAAGATTTGTTTAAGAAATACCTGTGAGTGTGTGAGCGAGGCCTGAGACGTGACGTTACTGCACGTTTGTTCTGGTTATTCAGCTTTTGATGAAAAGGTTGTAACGCTCCTTTTACTGGTGGGTTTGTTGTTCTTACAGCACCTTAGTTCCTCTCACTCTCAGTGATGATGTCAGATGGAGATACTGATGGAGAGTCAGAGAGCAGATTATGATGAGATTAAATATTTAAGATGAAGGCGTGGCAGCGACAGTCCATCTTACAGTATTCAGCAGCACTGAGGTGTTAGTTGGAACCATAAAGGCACAAAATGTCGATATCCTCATATAAATTCTTCCTCTTTTACTTCCAGCAGTTGAAATGCTGAGTCAGTATCTCTGTTACTGCCAGCACTGAACCAGAAAGGCCACACAGTGAAACAGAAAATAAAACTGAAGGCAGATGAAACGGCCACATGTTTGTGTGTGTGTGTGAAAGGAAACTAATTAATTCATGACAGGAAGTTAAACGGCAGCTGGAGAGCGGCGCTGAAATGTCACAAGACTGCAGATCTTTAATCACATCGACTGTGGAGACACAGAGTCGTGTTTTATTACACAGAGTTTTAAATGTTCCCAAACCTTCAGATTATTTCTTAATCTGCAGAGATATTAGCCATGACAGGTTCAACACAGCCGTGAACACGAACAAGACGTCAGTGTGAACTCATTTTACTGCTGCACTTTGTTTGAAAGTCACGTCTGTGTTGACTGTCGCTGTGCGACACCATCACTGACTGCTGAAACATTAAATCACAAAATCCAAATGTCTCCTGTTAAACATCAGCTTCAGGATGCTCTTAAGAACAAATCAAACAGTTTGACACGGAAGGTGTTTCCCAACACACACACACACACACACACCCTCTCCCTAACAACTTTCGCTATGTGTCTGCGTTCACGTAGCAGGGTCCACCACACTCTGTGCCGTCCCAAACCAACTGAGGAGTGGAAGTGAGATATAAAATCCTCCAGCAGTCTGCACTGATGCTGACTTACTGAGCAGGTGCAACGCTGCACTGTGTTCGTCATGGAAGATGCCGCGTACAAATTAAGTTCCACGACTACCCTGACAAACGTAACCTGCTCAAACTAACACAGACATTTATAGGCTGACTGTCATACAGACGTCAACACCTTGAGGGTTACCTTGTATAAAGGATCAAATATATCCTTCTGTAGTCTGTAGAAAACAGTCACGTTCATTTAATTGAAGTGCTGAATATTTACAACAACTGTTCCAAATACTAATCAGCTTCTGAACATCAGAGTGAAGAGACAAAAGAAAAGAAATGAAAAGAAAAGAAAAGAAAAGCCACCAAAGAAGCTGAGGAGTACGTTTTATATCTGTTATTTATTATATATATGTATATATATATATCTCAGTTTATTGAGTTATTTATTTCTTTTAATATAATATTTAATATAAGTGCTACAAATACATATGAAGAACATAAAATTGGATTAAGATTTATTTTTCTCCATGGTTACGTTAAGTTAGGACACTTCCTGTTTCTGCTGCAGAGAGGGAAGTTTGTCCCAAAGCTTGCTGCTGTCTTTGTCCTCTGCACCCTGATGGAGGTGTGAAGGTGACTACAAGCAGAGTTACACTCCATGATGGAGTGTGAGTGGGTAGGGTCTGGTTGTGGAAATGGTTAGGGTTATGACGGCTGCTCTGGGTCTGTCAAAAAACCTCGCAGATGCAAAACATTGAGTGAAACTTCAGTTCCTCTTTGCTGTGTATGTCATCAACAGGTCTAACGAGTGGTGGAGTGACACAAGTGTCCGTATACAAATGTGTGTTTAAGGTCGTTTCAAAGTTTATGGTGAACTGTGGGTGTGAAAATGAGGCCACAGTGATTTATCAACAGGATGAGGCGTACACACAGCTTTATAAATCTGACAGAAAGAACATGTCTGCACATTCCTGCCTTTAAACATACACACAGTGTTATGTGTCTGGCCCCTGAAATAAACCCTCTGTAGTTTAGCTTCACATGAGACGTGTGTGTGTGTCTGTTATTCTGTTGACTCTGACACTGAACTGAACCTTTTGTCTGTGTTCTGTCTTCAGGCGTCCAAACAGGCTGAAATCACCAAACTGCAGGAAGAGATAACGAAGGTAAATGTTACACACAAGACACATCACTGATCGACGGAGCTGAATGACATGATTAAAAAAAAACAACCTCAATGAGCCAATAATGACTGTTTATCATTATGTTTTTAGGAAAGATTTAATATATAAATTCTGTCTGTCTGTCTGTCTGTCTGTCTGTCTGTCTGTCCGTCCTCCAGCTGTCTGACAAGTTAAAGAAGAAACAGGAGAGGTGAGACTGATGATCACAGCAGCTCGTGAGATGAAAACAGAACAGGAATACATCACATCATCAGATGTTTATCTGCCAGCTGTTGTTGTAGTTGAAGTCCTCCAGGGGGCGTACGTGTTAAGGGAACATGAAGAAGAGTTATCACAGCTGGACTGGCTGAGCTACAGTCTCACAGTGAACATTTATCTGATAAAACACTGATGAAACATAAAGTTTGTGTTTGTGTTTTTTAGTTTTCAGCGTCTGCAGGGAGAGAAGGAGGCTCTGTACAACGACAGCAGGTCAGAACTGCACTTACACTTCTACTGTTATTGCTAATACTGTTACTGTTGATGTAACGCTCTTTTTTACTGTAGATACCGCCACTGTTTTTACTCACGTTACTGCAGGATGTAGAGGTCCTGCTGTGACTGACCACAGTACTGCTGCTGCTTCACAGCTGCTGTATCACCACAGTGTGGACGGGCCTGATGCTCGTGCTCTCGTCAGATGTTGACATGTTGTTTGTGTCTCTGCAGGACAAAGATCGATGAGATCAACCAAAGGAAAGAAGAGGAGCTGAAGGCCACAAACATCCGCATCCAGAAACTACAGTCAGATGTCATGGCAGCCAATCAGGTCAGAGGAATACGAACACCACAGTGTCGCAGTTAAAAGACTTCTTAAAGTGCAAAGCCAGCATTCAGTGTTAAAAGTAAAAGAACATGAGTATGAGCATCAAACTATCAAAATAATACAGAACAGCCTGTTTCAGAAGACTTTATATGATTGGATTATAATTATTGATGTATTCAGGCCGCACACATGCTGCGTCTTTGACCGCCTGGAAAACAGGAGGTCAGGCGCTGAGTGCTACTTTTGTCCTGCTGCTGAAACTCTCGTCCATGCTGTCATCACATCCAGAATTAACCACTGTAACATTCTCTATGGTCCATCATCCAAAGTCCCAAATGAACTCCAACACATCCAGAACCTCCACTGTCTGCCTGTCACAGCCAGTCCAATTCAAAGTCTTTCTCCTCACTCATAAAGCCCTCCATAACCACGCCCCCTCCTACCTTCACCGACCTGCTCCACCACCACACTCCCTCCCGCAGCCTCCGCTCCTCTGACACCAACCTCCTGACTCCACCTCTCAGGACCAATCTAGACCTGAGCTGACAGAGCCTTCTCCCCAGCTGCCCCCTCCCTCTGGAGCTCTCTCCCCAAACACATTCAAGACTGCTCCAACCTCTCCTGGTTCAAATCACTCACCAAAATTCAGCGCAGCTTTGGTGCTCTGAAAAACATGCACTGTGTGAACGTGCGTGCGCCGCTCTGGTGTTGCTCTGGTGTTTGAGTGTGCCTGCCGCACGTCTACATTGAAAAAATTAAATTTGAAGGCTTAAAAAATGCAGCATGTGTTCGGGCCCTTCACCCCCCTGGTTTGTTCATGTGGGAGTCAGTGTTACATGGAGCATATTTAATCTTCCCAAAACTCTCAGAAATATTGTTTGTACCTCGTTAACAACACCATTACTTTAAATTCAATTAATAACAGTAACATTTTCATTTAAAATTTTGATTACGCTTGTTAAGGCCGGCAGAAGACGTGTCATACTGAGAAAAATACTTACAATTTTTTTTTTTCTAGATTTTCAAACTAACAATGTTCAAATTAGAAACTTAACGTGAGGGTTAATGTGTTCATCAGTTTAATGTTGATCAGCCAGTAAAGGTGGCGCTCATTTTAACGACTTTATATAATGACCTGTGTGCTCTAAGATATTACATCATCATTTATTATATGTTATATTATTAATCTGAATCTGTAAAGTAACTCATGTTGTCAAATAGACGTCTGGGAGCAGAATTAGAAAGAAGCATAAAATGTGACTGAGCTGTTTGTGTTTGTTGTTTAGCTGACAGCTGAGCTGAGAGAGCAGCTGCAGAGCAAAGACAAGGAACATGAACTGGCTCTGCACAACCTAAAAGACCAGGTAACGCACGCACGCACGCACGCACGCACGCACGCACGCACGCACGCACACACACACACACACACACACACACACACACACACACACACACACACGCACGTACAAGCCAGGAAACAGTGAGTCCAAAGAAGGAGTGATCGTTTAAAGTTTGGCAGGAAAATGAACCTGAAGAGAAGGAAGACCTGAATCAAAGTTAATGACCACCTGATGTTCACACAGTCAGGCTTTCTGCAGCAGGAGCCTGTGAGCCTAAACTCAGGGCAGAGAAAACCTTTGGGAGGAGTGTAGTAAAATTCACATATAAATGACACTTTATTAGATTCTTATCTTCATGTAGAAATACTGGTACACATTTAGACAGAGTTTCACAGCTCTCTTCACACATCAGCAGATAATACAGATACTGTACAGCTCCACACTGACCATGATCATTACAATACAGGTGTGGAGTCAGTCACACCTCATTTAATGTCTCTCTGAAATGAGGAGAGGAAGGAGGCAAGGCTTTATGGGAGGAATGACACTGACCGCTGTAGGACCGTCTGCTGTGCTGTTACACTTTCTGTGAAGAGGTCTCACTGCCAAAGTGATTCAGTCACGAGAAGATGGATTCATGTTCAACAAGAACAGCTTTAAAATAAAAAGATTTATTCAGGAACATATCTGAAATATGTCCTGTCACTTGGGCAGTGGGACCTTTGGTGATTTTCTGCCTGCTGCTCTTTGCTGTGTTTCTGACTTTATCCTTCTCTTCTTCTCCTCCTCTGTTCTTTCTTCTTCTCACTGCTTTACTGTTCTGTTTTTGTTCCTCTGGTTGTTTCTATCCTTCTCTTCTTGTTTTGATTTATGATTTTACTACCCCTGTTTTATGTTTCTTGCTTTCTTCGTTGGTGCTCTTTGCTGGGTTCTTTCTGTCCTGCTGTGTTTGCTGCCCCCTGCCTGTGGTGCGTTGGTACTGCAGGTAGCCAGTCAGAGCGCAGTCAGTCAGGAGCAGGTGGACAACATCCTGCAGGAGAACGATGCTCTGAGGACAAACCTAGCTGCTCTAGAACAGGTAACAAACCTAGATAACATCACCTACAACTTTAACCCCAAATCAGTGTTTCATGGACTAAACTAGCTGCCATCAAACAGGTCATACACCTGGAGAACATAACATGAAACCCTAACACTACATCATCTCTGAGGACTGAACTAGCTGATCTAGAACAGGTGATACACCTGGAATACTTGAATGCTTAACCCCCGAACATAAAACAGTTAACAGGGTTCCATTAAATGTTCTCCTCTAACACCATATCATCCACAACCTCAACCCTACAACCATTTTCTGAGAGAAAAGGGAGTCACTACAGATCAGTTTGTCTTGAACGTTAACGCCAAAACATTCTTCCAATAATGACGTTAATGCCAGAAACCGATATGATAAAGTGAATGTGTTAAATGTTTTAAATCCTGGGCCATAGAACATTGTTCTAAGGATTGTCCCTAGAACGTACAGTATACCTAAAGAACATCATGGTTGTAAAGGACATGATTTCTGCCGTCCAACAGGCACGACAAACATGGAAAGTTTAGTTTGGGACGTAAACCAGGCTGCGAGGAATAACCTTGTTGCTCACTTATGTACCTGGAGAACATCACAGAGAACCTCAGGGTTGTGGCTCCTCTAGGACTAGTTACGATTATGAAAAAGCACCACGTTAAAGTCGACCCACAAACCCAGTGATTAAAGGTGAATTTGTACTACCATACTCAGTGTGGACCTGTATCCCTGCTTACAGGAGAACAGTGCTCTGAGGACTAATCTGTGTGCACTTGAACAGGTAACTATGTGTCAGACCAGACCTAGAGCCCCCCCCCAGAACCTTAACCTTAGACTGATGGTCTGAAACGAATGTAGACCCTCGTGACTTTGTGAAGAACACATCTGAACTAATACAAAGCCAGGCTCCTTAAAAGATCAACAGCTGTAGAACTGATGTAGAAGCTGAACTTTGGCTGCTGCAGCAACAGAACATTTAATACTTCTGTCGTCAGGAGTCATTACTGAGTGGTCCGTATCATTCTGCTGTAAAACAACACTGAGAGAACCCCACACAGTGATCAGGACTCGGTTGCACCAGCTACTCATAAAGCCTTTACTACAGCCCTGTCTCCACCAAACCCTTTCAGTACAGTCCCTTTGGAGCCAGCAGTAACCCTTCAGACATGGTACCTAGACCCTGGGTCTGTTCAGACAGTCCTCTTAAATGTGGGCGGGGTTGTTGTCACTCACTGCTCCATCCAGCACTGGCTGTATTTCCTCATCAGCGGTGACACAGATGGAAGTCTGCACCTGGTTTATGGTCCACAGAACGAGGCTGCACGCCCACATTTTCAGAACAAAATAGAACAGGCTGCAGTGAGAGTCTCTCTCCATGGGATATTTCAAAATAGCAGCTTTGTGCATTTAGTCCTTCTCAGGCAAGCTCAGGGGTTTAGTGTTGCTGTAGCCCACAGGAAGTGAGGATTAGAATATATGACCTTCACATAATCCGCTCCAAATCAATCTATATTTTTAAAGTCAGCACTAAAAGTGTCTGTCATATAAAAACTAAAGTGATGCTCAAAGTTGTCACAGGTAAATTTAAGGTGTGCTGATGGATTCACGTCATCAACTCATGCATTGAGTAACATTACAAGTTAACGTTCCACCTTAAAAGTTGCCGGCAGTCGGCCCAGTGAATGAAGTGATTTTGTTCTCTTTCATTTTATAGTTGTAGTTTACTGATGTATGAACAGAGGTTACATCAAACCAGAGTGAGCGTCCTCTACTGACCAATCAGACTGCAGTGTTCACAGCTCCACCTTTTAGTACCAGATCTGTGTGCTAGGTACCCCAACAGAGGGGGGACCAAACATGGGGACGCTAAGGAACGCTGCTATTGGGACCATGCACAACTTTTCACTGTGGAGATAGAAACTGTGACTGCTCGGTGGAAATGAGGCTTAAGTTCTCAGTAAGAGTTTCAGACTCATGATTTACTGAATGAGGTTCCAGGAAAGTCTTAGCAGGTTTAGACTTCAGTCATCGGTTGTGAGGAAACGTGCAGCAGTAGATACCTCAGACAGTAGATGGAGGGTTTTTATTGTCACAGAGGGAGAGTTGTTCTCACAGCAGGTACAGACGTCCACACATGTATGAAATATACATGTGGTCACGTTTCCACGTTGGCGTCCCTGTTAGATAAACTCAGATCTGTACAGCAGTGTCAGCGAGGCAGTTTGTTTGGGGCTGATCTGTAGCAGAAGGGACAAACTGCTGCTGCCAGCACCAGCTTCATTTTAAAGTCATGTATCTCCGACCAGATGGCAGTAATGTGAAGAGTGGGCAGGGGGGTGATCAGTGTCATTTTATATTATGAGTGCTGGAAGTGAGGCGACTCCATCCTTCATGTCTGAGAGATCAGAGGAGGAAAACTCTTATATGTGTGTGTGTTTATCATGACTTTGTTTTATGTCTGTCCGTGTACATGGAGACACCTTTGTGTCTCAACTGATAGTATTCATGCAGTTTATAATTTGACACCAAAGTCTGGCTCCTCCTCCAACTCCGTCACTGACATCATCACCTTTTCTTCTATCACAGTTTCATTGAGTCCAGGTCGTCTCTTTGACCTCAGACGGCTCAGATATTAGCATGCTAACGTTAGCCTCGTCTGTTAGCTACACAACATTTCCACCTGGTTGTAATAAGAGCTGGTCTGTGACCTGCAGCCTGTTTTAACTTGGTGATAAAAACTAAACTCAAACTTTGGACGAGTTTTAGAATGAACTGAGGAACAGCTGCTGCAACCGACTCCAGTTCTTTTTAACGAGAACCCAAACATCTGAAGAACCTGAAGTAGAACCGTGTGTGTGTGTTCTCTGCGTCATTCATCTTCATCTCACCTGCTTCACTCAGAACACAGACTATGATACAGAACTCTGCTGTTGAAATATGAGATATAAGCAGATAACAGTCTGGTGTCAGATGTGATGTGCTGTCCTCTGTGTTCATTCACTGCCCTCTACTGTCTCCTGCTGTTACTCACCTCAACATGTTACACCTCTGTCATCGTACAGCTTTCTACTACATTCCCTCTTGTGTTTTTGTCATGTTTAACTGTCACCTGTAATCCTCTGTGTTCCACTGTCTTACATCTTTAGTCTGTAATCCTCACGGCTCCATCCTCATTGACCATCTCCATCATCAGACTCTGTACTGAGGGACGGTCGTTTACAAAATAGTGATGAAATAAATAAAGTTTGTGTGATGACCGTGTGCAGATCCAGACGGTGAAGACGCAGGAGATGAATCTGTTGCGTGAGCAGCAGGAGGCGCTGACAGCCGAGCTGCAGCAGAGACGAGCCGAACAGGAGAGTCTGTTGGCTCAGAGGGACGACCTGGACTCCCAGCTGCAGGTAACACACACACACACACACACACACACACAGGTGAGACTGATGCTGGTTCACTTTACTGTTGTGAGTGAAACATGGAGACTTTAAGGGAAGACAGAATTTTATTTCTCGTCTGTTTCCTTCAGGAGTCGAGTTTCGCCAACAGGAAGTTGTTGGAGCAGTTAACAGAAGAAGGACAAGAGAAGGAGAAACTGCTGAGAGATCTGGACGAGGCTAAGAAGGTACACACACACACACACACACACACACACACACACACACACACACAGTTTGAATACACACACTTGTTTGTGTGACATTAAGCTTCTAAACACCCTAATGATCATCTGTGTGTGTGTGTGTGTGTGTGTGTGTGTGTGTGTGTGTGTGTGTGTGTGTGTGTGTGTGTGTGTGTAACAGACAGCAGAGAAGAGGAAGGCCATGTTGGACGACATGGCGATACAGCTGAACCAGGAGAAGTCCGACCACAAGGAGGCGCTGTCAGACCTCAAACTGCAGCATGAGAAGGAGGTGAGGCACAAACTGACTGCAGTCTGTCGTCTCTTCTGTTTGTCTTTTTGGATTTCATCTCTCAGTTTTCTCTTCTTCAGTATTTCTCTTTATTCAGCCTCATTTTCAGTTGAATTAATGAGCACCGACATGTTTCCTCTGTTTTTCTCTCTACATTTGTCTTTGTGTCTTTTCAGCTGCAGAAATATAAAACTGTTGTATCAGATTTTTTGAATAAAGTTTATGAATGATTTCAGGTTTAATGTTTTTATTGTTTTCCTCTCCTCTCCTCTCCTCTCCTCTCCTCTCCTCTCCTCTCCTCTCCTCTCCTCCCCCTCCTCCTCAGGTCCTCGGGGTGAGGGCTCGATATGAGAAGGAGCTCAGAGGACTCCATGAAGACAAGAATCGCTCAGAGGAGGAGATCCGACAGCAGCTTAGAGATGAAAAGGTAAACAGGAGGGGGAGACAGGAAGGAGGAGCAGCAGGGAGAGGAAGTGAAAGCTGAGGAGGAGAGGAACAGGAGAGGAAGGAGCTGGAAAATAAATCTGACAGTTTGAAAGCCTGAGAAACGTCTCTCATATGTCACCAGAGTGACACAGCAGCTTCTTGTGTTTGATCCTGTGCTGTCCACAAATGATTACTACGTTACATTAATGTTCATCTGTACGTTTGTGTGTTTGAGGCTCGGACGAAGGAGCTGGAGGGTCTCCAGCAGCGGGTGGAGGAGCTGCAGGCTCAGGTTCTGTCCATGGAGGGAACCAAAGGATGGTTTGAGAGACGACTGAAGGAGGCCGAGGTCAGTCTGACAGGATGTCCTGTCGTCACGCTCCTGAAGTAGAGACAATGGAGGAAAAAATCCATCGTCCTCACTGTGTGTCCTCAGCAGCTTCATGACTTATTGTTCTGTCCAGTCAGAGACTCAGAAACCAACAAGTCCTCCGTCACTACAACACGTCCTGCTGGGTGTTATCAGTAGAATTAAACCTTTAGTGTCTCCAGACGGGACTCCCTAAAAAGACTTGGTTTCACCCTCCGTGATCGTGACCGTCTGAGCCCAGCTCATCGGCCCGTGCACGGTCATGAGTTTTCCACGATGTAGATTGAGTTATGTTAAATAATGTAGGTCAGTACTTTTTATTTTAACCACCCAGTCATGCTGACATTAGAGTGTCACAACATGTGAGTGTCACAAGTCTGTGAGTCTGACACACACAGAGTTTAGATAATGGGCGTAGCCACTGTGACGTCACTCATTGATTTGTGGAGTTTGGCATTTCGGCCGTCGCTAACTTGGATTTTAGGAGCCAGATGTGACCAAATTTGGAAAGGGAGGTGGCGTTAGCCCTAACGCTAGCTGCTACATTGGTTAGCAGTATTTACAGCTGTGGTTAACTGTGATAATGCTAATGCTAATTTTCGCTAACGTAAAGCAGGTTTAAAACCATTTAAACAAAATGTACTTACAGGAAAAACAGAACATCGACTCTTTAGAGGATCTTTTAGTTCAGCCAAACTCTGAACGAGACTTTTTGGACGACCAAAGTTTTACAATTAACTTTAATGAACTGAAAACACTACAACGCCTACAGTATACTCTGTGAAGCCGGGGTTACACTACGGTTACGTTACCTCACCAACATTGTTGCCGTGGTAGCAACTTGTCAATAGATAGCACCCACCTGTCCATCAGAGAGGCCCCGCCCTTAATTATGTGTAACTTAAAGCCTTATTACAATGTAAACAGGTGACTTCTATCTAAGTTCAGCCTGTACAGTCGTCATGAATGTTGAAATTAACTACAGAGACCAAAACTGTTTTTTGTACCAGGCTGTAAACATGTTTATTTGGACATGTGAACATGGAGGTCTGTGGGGACTGACTCACTGTTGGAGCCAGCCTCTAGTGGACATTAGAGGAACTGCAGGTTTTGGCTTCATGTTTCAGTCTCGGAGGCTGAAACTTGGTCTGACAGTCAGTCTGTGTCCAGTCACAGTGAAGTGTCTCTACAGTTCCAGCTGGACGAGGACATTTAACTGGACCACTGTCCTTGTCCCAGTGAATTCAAGTAATGACTTCATTTGGGTATTTATTTGATCTCTGCAGGAGAACATTGAGAAGAACTCTCTGGAACATCAGGAGGAGATCCAACGGCTGCAGAAAGAACACACACTCCAGCTGGAGGTACACACACACACAGTTCACACCTACACGTACGCACACACACAGAATACACACCTCCACGCACACAGATCACACACGTTTCCGAACACGTTTCAGAAAGCATCTTTGTAAATATAAATAAGAGTGTGTGGGTGTTTGTTTATACATGCAGTCAGTGTAGGTGTGTGTCGTGTGTATTGTGTTTTGTTGTGTGTGAGCGTGTTGAATGCGGCCCAGCTCTAATTGAATGTGTGTTTCTAATTAAAGCGTGGACGTCTCCATGGTAACGGCGGCGGGTTAAAGCGTGTTAGCAGCAGATCAGAGTGGAGGAGGCTCATGTGAACACTGACAGTCTGTTCCAGAGACTCTGAACATTCACACCATCTGTCAGCATGTTGCTTCGAAACACTCTGCGCTCACTGCACAGTGTCTCAGTACAGATCCTTCAGGGTCTGTTTTCTTCTTCTGTGGTTCCTGCTCTCCTTTGACCACATGACTCCTCCTCTCATTTTACACTGAGAGCTGCAGCACAGAGAAGAGACTGTATTTACTTGCAGTCAGTGTGTTGGTGGCGAGGATGGAAGAGTTAGTGCTAATGTGAGCTGCTTGTTCTTGGGTATTCTGATCTTATGTCACTTTCTACTTGTACTCCATTACATCTCTCTGACGGCTCCAGCTACTTTATAAATTAAGGTTTATATGACTCCGTGCTGGTGACAGCTGTGGCTGGAGGCATTATTTTTTCGGGTTGTCTGTCCGTCTGTCCCTCTCATGCTCATAAACAAAATACTAGAAGAACAACTTGAGAGAATTTCTTCAAATTTGGCACAAGTGTTCACTCAGGCTGCTCTCACACCCGCCCTGTGTGGTCCAGCTCCAGCTGGTCCCCCCCCCCAAGTTGGTTTCGTTACAAACAAACAGCACCAGAGTTCGTTTGTAACCGGACCGAGGCCACCTCGTGTTCCGACCTGGATCTGAAGCAACTGCAGTCACATGACACATTGTTTGGGTTAAACATGAGCATGTTACAGTCCTGGAGGATTATTAATGTGCGCCTCCTCCTGTACTGCCTTAATATGCACATTCAGCACATCCAATGCATCAAAACATTGTTTTCTAGTTGGAGCCGCGCCTCGTTTTCAAACTGTATGCTTTGACTAAAGAAAATTTCATAAGATGCTGTTTATACCATTGCATTAACCCATTGTCCTTCAAGTGATGACATTTTATATCAAAAGGTCAAAGGTCGACTAGACTGTTGACATTTGACTTTGTTAAAGATTGGAGTACTTTGTACCACCCTATCAGAGGTGGATATGCTGCAGTTGGTCCTTATGAAACAGTGTCAGTGAGCTGACAGACACTCTGAGGTCTCTCTGGTCATACATGTGAGTTTAAAGCTGCATGTTTTCAGGGCAGTGAAGTCAAAGTGATTCACAGAGACAGAAAGTGTTTCACAGCAACTTGTACAGAAACAGAAGAGTTAGTCTTCACAGTGAATGAGTTAAACTGCACACAGACAAAATAATGAGATCACATAGTAAAAATGAAAAGCCATTATCACCAAACAATTAACTCTGCACATAAAAACACAGAATGTTCTGAAGGAAGCTCTTACCTTCGTTATCATTAGAGTTTGATAACGAACCAATAAAGCACAACCCGCCGTGCATCATGGGATATGTCAGTGTGGATGTAACAAGTACTTAGAGCCAATCAGATAACCCGGCTGACTCTGTGGTCCTCCGAGGAAACAGTTTCCCCCTGACTGATTACTGTGTGTGTGTGTGTGTGTGTGTGTGTGTGTGTGTGTGTGTGTTATCTGCAGGATAACAGCTGCCACTAAGAGCAGAACGAGGAAACTTAATAGGAAAAGTTAATTAATGATGGAGGAAGTCTAATTAGCAGGCAGGTCGGGTGTTGTGCAGGTACGAGGAGCATCGTGGGTTTGAGTTTCAGTCGTCACGAGTTGTTTCCTGTCTGACTGACTGAACACGAACTCATCACGGTGTGTTTAAAATAATCACCTGCGTCTTCAGAGAACACAAGTGTGTTCGCTCAGTTCAGATGAGACCTGATCGCTGCACTGTCACATTATAGTTTGTCATTATTGAACAGGTTCATACACGTTCATGTTCCTGTAACAATATAAAGAAATGTATGCACATTGACTTTAGTTTGGTAGAAATGCTCCACAGTCACCAATGTGTAGCCCAAACAGCTCCTGCACTCCCTACTGGAAGGAGGCAGACTCACTCTGCAGCTACGTAACAGACAAAGTCGGCCCTTAAACACTGAGACATCGTCTCAGCAAGGAACATGTTCAACAAGGAAGAGGAGGCCTCAGAGGGAGCAGACCATCCTGGCACAGGGCGACCCCATCTCAGGTCAGAGGTCTTGTGGTCAAGGATGTGCGCTGACGAGCAGGCAGTGAGGTGCACTAGGGCCGTCTCTCAAGCACAGTGAGGACAGTGGATGAGATGGGACAGAGTGTTTTGGTTTTAAAAGTCAATTCAAGGAATCAACAAAACCACTATCACATTTGCTGCAGGCCAACAACAACAACAAAGACAACAACAACAACAACAACACAAAGAGTGTTTCAGAAGTTAATACTCTATCTTAATATTAAATACTTAATCATCAACTAAAACAAGAGTCTAAGCGGTGTCTACAGCTTGGCGCCTTCTCTCTAAATTTTGCGTCCTTAATGAAGCTCGCCGTGACTTCCTTTGACAGAAAGGAAAAGTCTTGAAGGAAAATATTGAATTCAATACTGTGCACAGACAGATTTGTTTACTTCTGCTGCAAGTACCAAAAATTCATGAATACTTTACTGCAGCCACCTAATGGTGACACATATTAATGATTAGACCTATTAGTGATGTTGATGAGATAATTTAGACTTCATTATAAGGCTCAAATATATTTTGTACCTGCAGACAGATTTATTTCACTTCTGGTAGTAAAGGTCGCTGACCCCTGGGCTAGCAGCGACCCTGGAGAGCAGACGGACATCCAGTAATGCCCGGCCTCCTCCATCAGTCCATCCCACACATAGACGAGAGTTTGCCTGTGAAGCAGTCCAGGGTCGGTACAGTCAAATCAGACACCAGCTGACTGGTTGGGTCAGAGACTGGAGGTTACTGGCAGATCTGAATCAGCGGCTGTGCTTCTACCTGAGATCGCCTCCACTAACCTCAGACCAGACCTCATGCTCTGGTCCTCCTCACTGCACCTCCTCTACATCATGGAGCTCACTGTGCCCTGGGAGGACACTGTGGAGGAGGACTACAAACTCAAGAGCCTTAAGTACACCAAGCTGGCAGCTGACGCTAAGCAACGCAGCTGGAAAGTGAAGGTTTGCCTTGTGGACATCAGCTGCAGAGGCTTCATGAGCAAGTCACCTACCAGGCTGTGTAAGGCCAAGCCCAGACATGATGACATCACAGCCCTCTGCAGTGCTGCTGGACAGGCGAGCCGATGGCTCTGGATCATGAGGAGGGACACCGCTCTGGGCCCCAAAATAACACCGCAATGAGCCCTCTGGAGGTGTTGTGGGCCTTTCACACACACACACAAGTGAGGGAGGGTGCTCACCTGATGACCTCGGTAAAGCTTTTACCTTCCGCACCTGTATGCTCGTCTGTCTGTCTGTCTGTCTGTCTGTCTGTCATGGAATATTTTTTAAGTGACATGGACACGCTGCTTATATTTTGATTTTCTTGCAATTTTCTCTCAGTTTCTTTTTTGTTTGTTGGCTGTATTTCAGTGTAATATGAACGCAGAGGCTCCTTCTGCCTGATGAGCTGTGTGTGTGAGTGTGTGTGTGAGTGTGACATTAGAGGGAATTAACAGACTGGGTTGTTTTCCTGGAGAACTCGGTGTTTTCTGTGCGTCAGGTGGGCGGCTGCAGCCTGTGGGTGTTTTTAATGTAGATTTTAGTCAAATTAATTAGCCGCAGAAGATTAGAGGGGAATTAAATGTAGTTTTTTTTCTTCTTCTCTAAATTAATCCCTCAGTCAGCTGGATTAGGAGCGAGGGGGCATCAGTGGAGGTGGAGATGTGACTTGTTTTAAATATTCTTTTCTTTGAGCAGGAGAGCACAGGGGAAGAAAAGTTTCTAAGAAGGGTCGCTGTCTCTTTTCTTAAAGAGCAGAGACACATTATGAGTCTGGTCCCGTCACAGAGAGCTGCTGCTGCTGATGATGCTGTACAGTGTGTGATGGTCTCTCCTCTGCTCTGAGACTAAGACTGGTTTTTACACATATCAAGAAACTTATGGATTCAAATTAATGTCAGAAGTGTTAGAGTTTGTGAGACGAGGTTCAGGAATGATTTCAGACTCTGGTTGTTTATCAGTCTGTGAGTCTGTGACAAAAGTCTGTGAGAGAGTCGAGTCAGTGAACGTGGAGAAAAGATTTGGAGTTGGAGCTTCACAGTAACAACTTGTGCTGTTAGTACTTGAGAGCTAAATGTGTGTGTTCCTGTGTAACCTCAGTGCAGCTCTCTGCTTTGAGTCTTTCCTCAGATGTTCACAGAAGCAGACTTTATGTTTCACACTTTGATCTGACTTTACTTTTCCTCCTTGTGTTACACATCTTTTTCTCACATCCACAGATTTACAGAGAGTTTTAAATTATTACCCAACATCATTTTTTAAATGAAATTGTTAGATGCACGCAGGGTGAATTCACAGAAAATGGATCACTCCTCTGCCTGGTCTCAAGGTCTGACTGACAACATATTATGCTGACAATCTATGTGTGATGTTAGCTGACAGGGGATCTGTGAACGCAGCTTAGGCAGAACTCTTCATGAGTTCATTATCCCCTCAGCAGCAGTTTGTGTGTCGCAGGATGGAAAATTGATCAGTGAGTCTGATCAGAGCTGATCAGGTCAGACTGATGGATGAGAGGAGCAGCTGCTGCAGAGGGAAACTTTTAGAGTCAGCGCAACGAAAGGTTAAGTTTCACTTTGACTGCACCCAGAGTCGCTCTGTGACTGAACAGCATCCATATTCCAACAGCGCTCCTGATAACAGGTCAGCTCCACAAATAGAAAATCAAAAGTTGCGGCAGATGTTTGAATCATGGCGAGCAGCAAAAAAAAAAAAAGAATGTTTAGGAAAGCTGCCAGCTCTCTGAACAGTTTGACTGTGACTGTGTGTGTCAGCACTGATGTTTGTGGACTGGACAGTTTCTGCAGTGAAGCTCATCTTCATCTGAAGGGGCCAGTTCTGCAGCTAGTGTCCTCATGTCTCCTCATGTCTCCTCATGTGTCTCTGTGTCCTGCAGGAGAGGCAGTCAGAGATGGAGGGGGTGAAGCAGCAGCTGCTGGAGGTGGAGAAACAGAAGGAGGAACACAACGACACCATCGGAAAACTCAAACAGGTGACAGCAGTTTCTGAACACACGCTGTGAACGTTAAGATTATTCTCAAAGTTTATTTCATCGTCATGTTTTCTTTCTTTACTGGTTCTCAAACTTTTCCCCTCAGCTCAGTGGAAACCAGTGAAATGTTCAATCAGCTATTCACAGTATTCAGGAAACGACTTCCAAATTAGTGTCATGTTTCATTCTTGACCTTTGGGAATATTTGATGTGACAAAGAAATATTAAGTCAAAGATCTGCTCTGTCTCAGAGCTTTCCTCCTGCTGTCACTTTATTTATCAGCTCACAAACATTTAGGATCTCTTACCTGAGCGCTGGCGTCCTCTCAGAGGTCTCCTGTGACACCGATGTTCTCACCGGCTCCGCGTCAAATTCAAAATTCAGTTCAGGATTCTTGTGATTACTTTTAGAGCTCAGCCTTGGTTCAGCAGCAGCTCTCTGAGATAAGATTCAGCTTTATTTATCCCAGGGGAAATTATTGTGCAGCAGCTGCAGAGCAAACCAGGAAAGAGATATAAAATAAAATATAAAATATCAATAAGGTGTAAAAGAAAAGTCTGATCAGGGTTTGGAGACGCTCCAACCTTCTCGGAGCTCCTCCTCTGGATGTCAGATCTGTGGACTCTTTTTAAAGCAGCTCAGATGTTTAGTTTTATCTTCATGATGTCACGTGTCATGCCTGGCTTTTATGGAAGGTGCTATATGAATAAAGTTTAACTTGATTATATACAACAATCTGCAACTCTACGTTTATTTAATAGGTCGATAATAAGTCAGGTGACTGGTGTGGTCCTTCTTAAGATAGCTGGATAAACATCAAGATAAGTTTTAGTTTCTTTGTAACTTTAATCTCCATCGTTCTGTCTCTGTCTCTGTGTCTGTCTCTGTCTCTGTCTCTGTGTAGGAGATTAAAGACACCGTGGACGGTCAGAGGATTCTAGAAAAGAAGGGAAGTGCAGCGGTGAGTGAATGTTTATGGACTGATGATGTTACCACAGACAGACAGAAGAGTGATGGACAGACAGACACACACACACACAGACACACACACACACACACACAGACACACACACACACACACACACAGACACACACACAGACAGACAGACGGGTGTATACAGAGAGTGTAGAATTTGAAATTTGAATAGAGATGACAGAGAGACAGAATGTGTATTTTGCAGAGTAATTTAAGAGCAGCCGTGCATGGAAAATAATAATTAGAAAGTAAGTCTCTGACCGTGCACGTGTGTGTGCGTGTGTGTGCGTGTGTGTGTGTGTGTGTGTGTGTGTGTGTGTGTGTGTGTGTGCAGCTGAAGGACTTGAAGCGGCAGCTGCAGCTGGAGAGGAAGAGAGCCGACAAACTTCAGGAGAGACTCCAGGAGATACTGACCAACAGCAAGACCAGGACAGGTATACACACACGCACACGCACACGCACACTCACACACACACACACTCACACACACACATACACACACAGTGACGAGCAGCAGCAGACAAACCCTGATTTGTGACCTGAAACATCTTCCTTCAGAGTGTTTCCTAGTGTAAATCAGCTGGTGTGTGTGTTTCT